>DWTO01004467.1:0-11518 GCA_018244755.1 Jemadia pseudognetus
ATGGACATACCTTTGAGTACATTGGGTAATACTTGTATTCGTAAACATACTATGTATGTATATATTTATTGAACAATGTTAAGTAGTTAGGTCTATAACCAATATACAAGTGTACATTAAATTCACATGTCCTTTAAAAAAACCTAACATCACGCCTGTTATCCCCGAAGAGGTAGGCAGAGTAATGCAGAACACTCCCACGTTTCACCAGTTACGTTACTGATGTCCTTTAAAAATTTTTATTATCACAATTGAACAATATAAACAAATTACTCATAAAAACTGTATTTAATAACACAATAACCGTGTTGCAGTGTATTATATGAAAACTAATGATACGAAAAAAACCGCTTCTAGCAGGGTAAGAACTTGTTGGGGACATAAACAAACCAATGTCGAAGGGAACGGTGAATGCAGAAACACACGGCAAATTAGTGAGGATTGAGATATTTAACATTAAGTGTTCATTGTCTAACGTTTACGGATCTGGTATGACGATATAATGATAAATTTTAATAAGACAGTCTCCGTATGCTAAAATATTGTTCATGGATGTTAAAAATTATGTATGATTCAGAAAAGAAGCGCTGTGATCTCTTGTATTACTCTATTACGCAATGAAGCAACTTGGCTTCAAAATGTATTGTTAAAAAGCTGCAAAGAAATAAAATTATGCAAGTATGCAGATTGTCAGGCCTTAAAAAATGGCACGGATAATTTCATTGCGTGCCCATTTTGGCAAGGACCGTGAAATCTCTTATTAATTTATATTCCCTTTAACAATTCACGATTTCATTTTATAGTGGGTGTTCATTGTATAATCCAGAATCATGTCACGGGCGATTATCGCTTGCGCAACACAACAACAGCCGGTACTAATGTCTTTGTCGTTCCCATAGTCGACGCACGCCATTATAAGCTAATTGGACAGTAACGTGAACGTATGAACACGCGCTTTTTAATGTCGATCGGATACGGCAATTGACAGACATGTGCGTAACGATTTTGGAACGTCGTTAAAAGATTGTGGAGTGCAATAAAACTGCGGTTATTATTAATGTTGCATATGAAATGATCACGAAACGCTCGATCTATGTACGGGCTTGGATGTGACATGCAGGGCATTCGTTTTATTACGAACAGCATTTAAATGACAAATTAATCACTGTATAATAATCATTCAATACTCACCACTTATTCCATAGTGGGGCGTAAACGTAACTGGTAAAACGTGATAGTGTCCTACGTTCCTCTGCCTATTTCTTCCGGGATCCCAGGCGTGATATTACGTTAAACCAAGTACATCCCATAACACCGTATCAAACACACGGCAATTGTATACTGTGATACCAGATAATATACAATTTTTTGCATAAACAAAAAACAATCAACAATGCAAAAGAACCTTACGCTGTTGACATTTGCTTGGTACATTGAAAAAAAAGCATCACGAGCCATTGTAATTCGATTGGACAACCGAAACGGACAAGGCCGCATCCGAAAAAGATATATCTGTGTAGGTTTACAACATCGGTGGCGCATAGTGTCTCTCTTTGAATGCTAAAAGAAATCTTTGTTACTTGCACGCGAGGTTTTCACATGTCTTGTTCTTACTATAAACGCGTGTACAACCAGTGCGGCAGCTCTCCTCGCGTTGACTTGGCTTTCCATACAATTCATCGCTGAATGTATGGCGCTGGGTGTACGCAACTGGCAATTGTACTAGTGTTTCGCCTACTTTTTTCACTATTTGTGCGCAGTTGAGTTGACGTACAAAGCGACTGGATGTTTCTTTGTGAGAAATATGTATACTAATGTTCTCACTTATTATTTCTCAATAATTATTATGAACGATAAGGAATTTAGTTTTTATTGTGCCAATCGATACGTGTACGATACGAATATGTGAATAATTTTGTAGATAGAAGTAGGAAATCCCTTAAGTCTTATCATAGCGGATAAAGTCGTAGGGGCTACAAAATCGCAATTTCTTTCGCCTCGATCCATATCATAGGTACCGTATACATTTCAAAACTGAGAACGCAGAACAGAACTGTACCCAAACCTGGAACGATGAAAGATTTGATAATGATGAAAAAATGGGATGTAATAGCATTTTCATGACAAAAACAAGTAGATAACATTTTCTCGAGATTGAGCCTCACAAAGCGGGATATAGGGTTATTTATAAATGTAATCCTGTTTACACTGTTGCTCAGAGTGGTTTAATAATTGAGTTCATTACCATTACAAAAAATCAAATGTGTTCATTTTACGTACACCCAGAGAAGCGACCGGGCACCGGCTGCTCATTAATATGTATTAATTAAACGGTGTAAAAGAGGCCAGTAAAACATGTTATAAATAGTAAATAGCTTTAAATATCTTTAAAACAATTTTTAGTTTTTATTGTTATTTAATTTTAGGCAGTTATCACACGGCCGTCTGATTAGAAACTAGGCTGTGTCTGCATAATTTTGATCAGACATTATACAGTACACATTACACGTGACGAAAATACACATATATTTTTTCTCGATAATTTTCCAAATACCCATCCCACGCGTTAGATGTACCTACATACATATGTTCTACAAGTAACTACTTGTGAAACGAAAGTATAATCTCAACAATTACTTAACCTTATCAAACCAAACATTTCAATGAAACTTTTCACTCAAAAATATAATCAATTCTATTGATTGCATTGATTAGTTTTATTTCACGTCTCGTTTCCCAAAGCCACAGCCACACTGACTCCCAAATCCTAACAAAGCATGTATTTTTGACTGACACGGATAGTAAGGCAATCAAATAGAATTCTTATTTCAACTGTATTCAATCCATAATCCCATATCGATCGCATGTCAAGTCATTAGTGCATTATAGGAACAGTTATAACCCGGGTCAAGTTGGGACAATGTCCCAAATAAATTTCTTGTTTGGACACCTGTTTTTCCTCTGTCCATTGGGTATATCCGTTAGATTATAGTTACAATTCATATATGTATTAGCTATTTAAATGCCCCATTACTTATTGTGCATGACATAGGTAAATTAAATAGTGAATGTCATACAAAATTTGACGACAAGCGTTTACGAAGAGAATGATGAAAGCAGAAATATCCTGTCAGGTCTATAAGGTTAAATATATTTGGAATACTTGGAGTCTTCTATGTTTTTTATATCTCACTGCCGAATACTCGTTCAATCCTGATAGGTCATTTGGCAGCAGTAATTTGACATTATTTTCAGGAATATTCATTCGCATAGCAACGCATAGATAAACCCAATATTTTATTACCTAGTACGTATTTTTGCACAGTTTTGCTGTCACATGTCTATCAATTATCGTCAACAGATTTATACCACGAGACCGCTACATATTCTGTGCGAAATTTGCAATGCAAATAAATTATAAAGTCGTTATTTATTGCTTTTGCAACATTATTTATATCACGCGGATACCAATCGTTGAGAGAAAACGAGCTGAATGTATTCAATAACGCGATCGACTTTTTAAATTTTTTACGCGCTATGTACAGTACTGGGGAGGATTTTTTTTCATTCTATAACACCATCGAAACACGGACGATGGAACCTTTTTTTTAAATTTAGAATGTGCCCAAAATATTGGCAACCTTTTTTTTTATTCTAAAATACCCTCATGGCGATATACTTTTTAAAATTCGCAAATAGGTCAAGAGTGAATGGATAAATTTTTAAATTACTCTGTTGTTTATGCCATTATACGCTCAACATATTGTCACCATATTTTTTTATTCTTAAATACCCTTATAACGATAACGTTTATAATATTTATAATTCCTAAATGAGTCAAGAGTGAATCGAATTTTCAAATATATATCTAATTATTAAAATATTTTCCGAACTGTACAGTTACTTGATTGAACAATAGCAATAAGTAATTGTAGGTACTCAAATTGAAAACTTCGTGTATTGAACAGTCTTCACTTGCGGGTTTAATTGGAAACCGGCAACTGGTAATCGGATTACGCGAATGCAAAATAATAGAAACTGCTGTGCTTTAAAAGTTGAATATTTATCTTTAAGGTTAAACTTACGTTACTAACAATTTAAAATGAGGTTTTACCGTAAGATCATATGATTTTATAATAACACTTCCTATTATTACGCACGTAGTGCAGGTTGCACTACGGACAGGCAAAGTCGGCTAGGGCTTCAAACGCGGAAGTGGAAAGCCCTTATATCCTTTACTATCGCACAGGTTAATTAAATCCAATTTAAAGTTGTCATAGGTGGATGTTAGATGCATTGACTCCGAAATGACATGACGGTAGGATCTCAGAGTATATAGTATTAGATTCTGAGAGATCGCTATAATAATCGATTGGCAGTTAGATGCGCGTTTGGATCGTACAATTGGACTCGCTCTGAAAATAATTGGTACACAACGGTTCCGAACCGACGCGATCATGGGAGCGATTATCATAAATCAGTTCGAAAAAGCGTAAATACAGGATGTTTTATTTTTAGGACATATCCATCAATGACGACCAGGAGCTTTTGCTGAAGAAGTCGTCAGGCAGTCGCCAGTAAGTGGTCGCCGTGTCAGGTTTTGCGGGACACGGACTTGCGATTGCCACTTAATTTTGCTAATTGGCAAATCAATGCTGCAAATTTCGTCGTTTTTGAAAACGGAGACGATGAGAGTACATCGGTGCACTAATGCGAGAACACTCAATCGGTGTCCTCGAAACCAAAGGACGCAAAATTGAAAAAATTTGTTGTGACGTAGATTGAGAAAGGTCCGTTCAGTAGAGGACGTCAGCGGAATGAAATGCTAATGATGAACGCCAGCCGGTAACCAGTAATTTTTTGAGTACCCTTTTTTTTATATTTTATACGACTAACTGACTTAATGCAATGATTGTGTAATTAATATCTAATAGTTAAGTGTGGATATACTTATGTACGTACGTTCCTAATATAAGTATATGTGTACGTAATTTTACACACTTAACTGTCAATCATCCTAAAATATATATGTATATCCTAGGTACGAACGGACCCACAACCTTGAGCTGAGCACTCATCATCGCTGACCATTGAACGAAAGGACTAACCATACAGTTACTCGTAAGTACAACAGAGTTGTATAATTCATATATTACTTTACAACTGTATTAGAAGTTACTTCATACAGTAACACTAAATTATTTCTAATCTCACCGTCACTAACTTAACTGTTACATGTTTAAGCAATCATAGACTGTAGATACAAGGAATAATGTATCCACATTGTCTATGGAAAAACCATAAACGATAATAGCTCAGAACTCCACTGTTTATGGTACGGAAATAGGCATTCTGCCAAGCTAGCGTGTATTTCTTGACGACGAACACAAGTAGTATAATTTACTACATGTTTTCTTTTATTCGTATATGTTCCAATGGTTATAACGGAGTCGGAGAATGATAGGGGAATCACTTGTTGTCTGTATGTCATATATTTGGCATATAAACTGTACCTATAGTTAACCTGTGTGGTTTATTTATACAAATAAATATGGTAAGTACATGAGCTCATTAATATTAATATATTATCATCCTTACGTGAAAAAGATCACCCCCTATTCAATAGTGGGACGTAAACGTAACTGGTGAAAATTGGGAGTGTACTACACTCCTCTGCTTACCCATTCGGTGTTTACAGGCGTGACGTCACGTTTCGGATTTTTACGTTTTTTTATATAACTTATTGCTTTATAAGTAAATACGATTAATATCAAGGTAATTTGTTAATTAATTTAAAAAGTTACCACAATACCTTATTCTGTATTGCCATACAACTTAATTTACATAATTAGTCCACTGCCAGATATATTAGGTATGATCAATCACATTAGTGGAAACTAAATGACAAATTTATTTGCAGACATCATACTTAAAATGGTAATGACGTATAAATTAGAGATGAAATTGACAGCATTAAGTACCTAAATGTTTTATAACATAAAACATTTTCTTATGTTTGGCAAATCACGTTAAAGGAACGGATCATTTATTACACAGCAGTAAGTTATATTTTAGGCTCGCAAAATTGACAACATTATTGCTGAATATTTCTACAAATAATATATCATTTGACAAGCTATAAAAGGTAATTTTTGAAATCTGAACAGAAAACTATACATTTGTGGTATCTTTATCGTGTCTCTCGGCAGTAAAACAATAAGACACATTTTATTTTCGCCATACTTTTATTTAGTTCTGTTACTGTGTAGTAAAAGTCAATTACTGTTCAAGTACATATATACTCGAACGATTTATTCTTGTTTCATGTTGAAACGAGTTTGCTTCAAATTTATGTGTCGCCTTAATTCCGTATTAATAAAAGTGAGTTGCACTGGCAACCCAGATAAACTCGTGACTAAGAAAATGATGCAACGCATAATTCGATCTTTTCGCTTTTCGATGCCATACGAAATGTCGATTGTTTTGAGACAATGGCCGAAAATACTTGGCCGGCCGATTTTCAATAGGGTTTCGAAAGTGACCGTAATTTGTATGGAAATTGTCAGAAGCTTACGTGACATCGTGGCGACCTTGTTACATATGCTTAACGCTTAGTTCACTCAGTGTATTTTCGACTACAATTCTTCTTAATAGCTGATTGGTTACGTACAGGGATTTCAACGGCACAATACAGAAATACACCAGTGACTGTCTTACCATATTATTTAATGTACATATTTAGGTATAAACAAATACAGTTCATATTATGATTATGTGAAAAATATAGTTACATTTTACACAAGTTACATTTATGTCCAGTTCTGGAATAAGTGGTGATCCTATTGCTATATAGCAGACAAAATATAATTAATTAACAAATATTTAACAAATAGCTTCAAATATTATCAATGGTTATTAATATTAATAGCAACATTTTTAGACAAGGCCCTAAAATTAAAAAAATCATAAATTTTTTACATTCATTCTTTAGAAGTTTCCCAAAAGCTTTTATGGAATTAAAACCGAGGCAATTGACACGTTTAGATAAACAATATAGATCTTTATCCCTATGTTTATTACATGAAAAATCATGTTACACAGACGTAACTTAGGTATTTGTCTTAGAAGATTTTCTTAGAAGTAACTATACAATTGCTTAATATTAAGTATTTTATTATTTACAATAACTTAACAAAACCTAAAACAAAACTATTTATAGCGCAAAATGCAATTTAAAAATACAAAAAAATATACCTTGCCGGTGATAAAAATTTAAATAATCAATTCTAATTCTGTGTGCATATAAATTGTATCTGTACAATCGAAATTTAAAATTGCATATCAAAAATTCTATCTCTGTATTTTTGCGTACAACGAAATAAAATTGTCATTCGATATTCGAAAATTAAAGTTGCAATCTATTTTAGTGGTGGCGCATAAAAAGTGTATTTGGAGGCGAAGTAATTGAGCCAATAACATTGGTGAAGGCGGCGAGCTGGCGGCGAGCTCGTGGCGAGGTCGGACTGAGGCCCGCTGGCCGACGCGCGCCGCGAATTTTTACATTTTATTATGTATACACATTGTTGTTGTAATAAATAAACGTTGTTTTAATTAAAAGGTTCCAATTCGTTTCATAATTAGTTTTATTTCGCCCCACAGAAAAGTTCCACTTAAAGATATTATGTACAAAATTCTGTCTAAATTTTATTTTTAGTTTTGTATCATCACGTCTGATCTCTTGCGGGACAGACAGGGAGTACTGAGTGCTAAATATATCTGTCCTTATAGACCTGAAGTTCTTCTTCTACATTGAAATTGAATTTGTAGCCATGTAATCACTTAAGTTCATTGTAGGAGATAATAAAAATTTTATTAAATGTTTGCAGTTTATTGTAAATTCTTTTCTTTCCAAACTATTAATTTTAATTTTTAACTTAAATTGCGCTATGAAATTCGTCCGTGGCAGTTGAGCTTCGTTATCAGTTAAAGCCATTTTATACAAAAAAAAGTAGGAATATGTACATATTCAGGAATTGTCGCACCAAGGAGGAATGAATAGTCTTCGTACATAGGAGCAGCCATTCTCGTTCCTGTGGATATTTATTGAGAAATTGTAGGAATATCCTACGCAACATTAAACGTGTGGCAACAATAATACTTAATCGAGATCACGACTCGAAATCCGTATTTCAAGACCTTGAAGGACCACTTACGAATCTGATTCTGAACTAGTTTGTGCAAAACGTTTATAGCGTTCGATTTTGATGTCATCTTGACCTTTCGGAAACTATTCCTTCATTTTTTTTGCACAACATTTGAGCAAGCGTAACGCAAATCAAATATTTTTTGCAGGTTGTGCAATAACGAAATTATCATTATACGCTGAATATATTTTTGATAATAAAAATACATAAGTATATGTAAATAAGTACCTACACATTAATATACATACATATAATATACACACATAATATACACACATAATATACATACATGTATATACTAGATTTATATATGTATATTAGATTTGCCTTGTTGCCATAGCAAAGTACCTAACTATGTAGTTTGATATAAGATCGCAGTCTGTGAAGATTTAATACACAAGGTATTAATTATTATTGAGGTGCCGCAGAGTAGCCGTGCCCTTCGATTCTTAGCCCACATGCCCAGCGTGTGGATTGTGGGCAAAAGCTCCTCAAAGGAGTCCTATATTCTGCAGTGGACTTATGCTGACAATGATGGAAATCATTATCTTTAATCCTGTGTCTTGGCGGGGTAACAATACATGCTCGACCATGTCGGGTTGACAGTTCGCAGTATACCGCGATATGCCCAGTCACGCCTAACTGCCCTAGTCCTGAAACTTTCAGTTCGAAACATCTAGTAAAAAATCTTGGGAATCGAACCCAGGTCCTCTCGACAATTCGTCTTGCAACCCATCGGCCAACGAGTCAGTCAAATCATACTTTGATTTCCACATTGGTTAATGGATATTAACAATAACAGTTAAGAATAAAATATAAAATACATTCGCTACTATAAATTTAAGGTTGGCAACATAACATCCTCGCTCCAATTAAACGCCCTTACTGTTCTCGCGTAGGTTGAAGGTACTGTCCATGTAGGCGACGGATTTATGCGTCCACTTTTATTATACATTTTCAATAAAGCACCGGCAACACTTTAACTGCTAACTGATGTTATTATTCGAGTTATAAATATGTTCTCGATATTGTTTTTTTATTTGATTAATCTAGTGTCTTAATTACACGTTATGACGAATTAATTAGCTTTCACACCCAGTGGTTTATCAGAAAACGTTGAGATCCAGCGTATCCTTTGAGTAACACAAATAACTCCTAACTTACCAATGTTCTCACCTATTGAAATGAAAAAGGACATTATTTGGAATATAATGGAATTTGGGAAAAGAAAACCCATTCCTTTGGCAAAATTATTAAATTCTCGATGCCTATAAATTTTACTATAAACATTTATTAAGTGTATAAATAATTAATGAAAAATAATTAATAAAAAACATTTTCAATTTACCTTTTAATTCCAGTAATAAAACACTGTATCAACAATATTCCAAAAACCTTCGAAAACAATATTCTGTTTGATCCGAATACACTTAATTTAACAATAATAATTAAAGAACGAATAAATGCAAATGTCAATCTACAATGAACTTTACATTCAATTAACCCCTATTAACTGTCACTCGAATACAACTTGAAATACGAAGTTGTTCAAAACTAGAACACGGCATATAATTATCCGCCTAACTAGCACAAAATACTGCACTAATTGGTCCTTAAACTGTCTGTGTACCAGACGTCGCGAAAAGTTTTTTTTTATTTATGAAACTCTGGCCAGTGCTTATTGGGTTCTAATGATATGTTGCAATAACAATATGAACATCATCATCATTAGCGTTTTATCGATCCACTGTTGGGCATGAGTCTTCTCTCTGAATGAGAAAAGTTAAAACCTTGTCTGTATACCAATAAGACCTGTCTGTAATAAGATGTAAGATATTCTTTACGAGTAAATACAAGTATATACTTAAGTATTCCAAATTCAAATTTCTCATGACAATAACACAATTGCCGCACATAATGTTTTTCGTTGAAAACATTATTGCGTGATCATTTTTTACGATTACTTAAGGTCTGAGGATTCTTAATAGATTTTAAATGGCATTTGAAGACATAAGCTATGGTACGAGTATTTAGTAAAAACACAAACATAATTTTTTCGATAAAAAAAGACTGTACAGTCTTCTGCCTTTTAATATTTGTAAAAATTGGTACAATCAGATATCCAATTATTATGAAAAAATGTGTGTGAATTTCGCAATTAATTAACTGAATTCCACGCGTAAGTGAGTTAAAGTGGGTTTTCGCATTCAATCAACAGAATTCAACACATCTTGCGGGTTGAATTGGGATTTCATATTCACTTAATAGAACTGGACACTTCTTGTGGGTCGAGTCGGATAATAGATATGTATAAGTTACTAAACGAATATATGTACATTATTTGTCTGTGAGAGATTAATTTTGTATTATTTCAGTAAGCAGGACAAAAAATATATGATGTAGGTATATGGAAATTAATACTTCACTAAATAATTACAATAACAATTGCTTTGATTAACACTTCTCTGCCTACTTCTTCGGGAATTACAGAGAGATGTCACGTTTAATTGTATTGATAATTTGTAACTCCATAATAGTTACAAAATATCTATAGTAACTACGATAGAAAAGTAATTAAGTTTTTGTCGACGCACAAATACAAATATTGTCCATAAAATAATTTTGTTCGCACGATTATAATTAGGTAATAAATTAAATATAAAACAATTTAGAAAAAACTGTTTTTGAACTTTCACGTTTAAAAACGGCCGTGATGTCATAATTATCAGCATTTTTACGTTTCGTGAGGACATCAAAGGACCGGTTTACATGGCTTCATAGTAATCGTTAAGATTTGCTGAAGCATCCGGCATATGGGTTGGTCGGCCTATAACAATAATCCCCAGGAGTGTTACGAAATGACTCCGTCGCGTGGAGAGGAGAGTCCCACTGAACATAAATAAGGTTCTACCTACATACATACGTGTATGAGAATGTTAAATGCCCGTGTCACAGTACCTATGTACCTTTTTATATTTTTGATGCCATTTACCAAAAGCACGCAGTAATGACGTCACGATAACGTTAACATTTTTTCTTGCAAATATCGTTAGTATTATAAAAAGTACATTATAATTGCACATATTTATGTGATTGACTCGTTAGCCGAGTGATGCCAAGGCAGGCGCGACTGGCTATTGACAGGTTCTGGGTTCAAATCCCGTGTCGGGTACTATTGGATTTTTATAATTTAGATTCCCTATTAGACATTTCTAATAGTGACTCGGAGTCTGGGTTTGCGCCCGGTGTATGGCAATAGGCTCACCCCTTAAGTTATAGTGGGAGGTAAACTTAATTGGTGAAACGTGTAAGTG
>DWTO01004468.1:0-11517 GCA_018244755.1 Jemadia pseudognetus
ATCGAGCTCAGTGGCGTGCTATTGGAGAGGCCTATGTCCAGCAGTGGACGGAAATAGGCTGATTATGATGATGATGAAGTATAAGTCACACATGAAAATTGTCTTACAAATAATGACAGTTCTATAGAATCGCGGTTGAAGAAGAATATACATCGAAACAGGCGCCGTTTTAATATCAGCTGCCCTCACAGTGACTATTGTCAGTTCACATGGCAGAACCTCAACCAGGTCAGAAACTATTCGATCTATCCCGAAAAGCGTACTTATTAAGTTACATACTTTAATATACAGAATCATTTCAAATCAATTTGCTTAATAATTTTGATGACAGGTTTAAAATTCACTTAGGAATAGGGATTTTCTCATTTTGACTATTGCTTAAACAAAGTAAACATTTTACATGATTAAACAGGTAAATGGCGATGTTATTTCTTAATGGTTACTATCGTATGATATTAATTCAGGGCAGGTGCCATTGCGTTCTACGAAACGTCATTTCCTATCGTTTGAGTGTCAATTACAACATATCATAAGAAATTTTGTTGTTTTGATTCATTTCATTGTATTCAAATATTTTGCATAAAAGTAAGTAGGTACTTAAGTAGACAGTAGTTAAGTAAGTAGTAGTAAATATTATTTTCAATTGACTCTTTGTAAATACTCTACCTAATGTACGTAAACAGATTTGATGCGCGTTAAAAATAAGTTACCTATGTACCAACTAACCGATGTACCAACCACGTCCTCAATACTTTATTGACTCAACAGTCGCAAGATAAAAGTCTAGTCTCTAATATTTAGTATTTACATTACGATCGTATGCAATTGTAATCTAGATATGTGCATCCATTGTTGTGGCCGCAATGCTTTGTATTGCAAAATCTGTTTGTATGCAAAGGGCACATTAAAATTCCTCAGCGGCTCTCAGGACTTGTGCCTATTTATATAACGATATCAATATTCAAGCGCTATTTTTATGTACCTAACGTTTCTTGTGTTTGTGGTAATCAATCCTCATTCCCCACTTTTGATATGTTTAGTGGGTAGGTACGAGTACTATCGTTATAAATATTTTACTACTAAAAATTTCGTCTTTATCTATAGTAGATACATAGCACATAATTTACTTATAGGTACGTATAACACTTAAATTATGTGCTGTAGAGACTAACTTAGCTGTGATCGGCAAAATCTCATTTAGAAGGACCTCTGCTAAGTTTGTGAGTTATCAAGTTACTTCGACGCAACATATATATATATATATATATATACCTATAGCTATGAATTAGACTCGCTACTAGAAAGAAGTTTTTTGTAATAAGTCTCATCACGCCCTGTACTCGACGTCACCCCTTAAGACCCTGCTTGCAGCTTTTCGCAGATTTGAGTGCATTACAACAAGTAGGTAATTCATATTGACAAATTGCTGGCTCCCCATATGCAATCACCACGCTCACAAAATTGCTTTGAATTGCTTTTAATTTGATTAAATCTCTTGATGAGGAGAACTTCCGTCGCCGCCGACGATTTAATCAAGATTGTGTTTCAAGTCCTTTTTTTAAATAATTAAAGCCCTTAAAGCACAATTGATATGCGGGCGCGAAATTTTCCCAATTTATGTTTACTGCCAGTTTTAGACAACTGACCATATGCCTTGTACGTAAGTGTTTTCGATATATATATTGCGTGCAAAATTGTGTATGTAATGTACCTTTGTAGGTAAGTGCCTGGGATGTTCATAGCTCTAATTGAACATACTTACAATTTTTAATACATGCTCTCTACCTATCCCGCAAGGGACCTGGCGTGAGGAGGAGGCGTGAGGCGTTACTTAGCCAATTTGAAATTTCCTATTTGTACCGTTAGGTTTTATTCAGATAGGTAATAATACCTAGTTAAAATAATTTTGTTTTTTATTTCTATTACATTTTTAAATCTTTTACATAACAACATTCTTAATGAATTAAATAGGACGATTATGTGTTAGTCAAGAGTGATAACAGTAAAATATCATTGGGTTTAAAAAATGATCTGTTTTCTCCCAAGAATGATCTTCTTTCTGCGTTTTTTTCTATCTGTTTTTTCTGTCGGTCTTTTGAATTATGTACCATACGAACAAACAAATTAATATGTAAATCAGGAATACGGTGGTCCTCTTTACCATCGGCTTTAGATTTCAATTAAGAATCTTGATTTATTGAAGGTTAGATATAACCTGCTCGGTAGTTAAATAGACTGGAATCCAGATCGGATCACTAACAACTATTGAAAAAAAGAAAAATAATCATCATGCCAGTGGGAAATTTTGATAAATTTCTTTATTGGAAGACAGCCAAGCTTTAAAGGAAGTAACGGTAACTGGCTCATTTAATTATATTTGTCAAAACCAATTAAATAAAACTAAAATTATATTTAATTGAAGAATATCATTCTTTCCGTATTCATAATAAACACAAGTCAAAGAGGAATGTATTAAGATGGAACTTCAATGTTTCTGTAATAGTTATTCAAAGAGGTCAATTTCACGGCAATTAACATGAAGGTACCAGTAACAGAAGTACGTGTAAGCTGAGACAGATGGCGCCACGTGTCGGCGGCGTCAGTACTTTCGTCACGGTCACACGTATTAAAAAATAATCGAGTAGAGTTATAGCTTTTGTTTTTTCAATCTAACTTAATAGAGACGTTAGGCGTTAAAAGCTATTGTGGCTGGTGTTAAAATAATTTTCAATTTATGGCGTAAAAATTCTTGGTAATAGCGGTCATTATTTACAAATACCTGTCATTCGGACAATTATATTTTTATTGGTGGAATGAATGTAATAAAATACGTTCATAGATATTTACAGTATGAGAGAGAATTTTTAGTAATCTAATGATAGTTAATAAACAATATCTACATGTATCGCTTCAAGAAAAGTAAATGTCACGTTAAATATTATTTATATAAGTTTATGACGTTACAAACACGGCAATGATTTATGCTATTGCCCTCTAGATGGCGCTGTAGGTACGTAAGTAATAATACGTTCCAGTAATGTTTTAAACAGTTTTAGTTCTTGCATGGTATACATGATCAATATTAAATTAGTATATTCTTTATCTTAAATATCAAAATTAAACTTTTTGAACGTATAAAATTAACATTGCATGGAAAATTTAAAATTTCTCTGTCGTTCGGGATCCCCGTCCGTCGAGTTCGTATTACAGTAAAAACGTGACTTTTTTATTAAATTAGTATAATATTAATGTGATGCTCATTCGATTGCAGTCGCACGTTCGCAAACGCATCGTCGGGCGTCGCCCCACACGCTCGCGTTAAATGGCTAATTCGCGCGGCAAACATACGCGCCATAACTCATATCAACTAACCAATACGGGAGAAACCGGCGCGCATACACTGCTCTCGCTCTAGCAAACTAGAGAAACCCAAGGCGACTGTGTGTTTTTCCTTTTACTTCCTTTGAAATCTTATTTTGAATTTTATTCCTGTAGGGGCGTGTATGTGATGTTGTTGCATTATGTCGCCCGTTCTCTCCCGCGAGTCTCGCGAGCGTCCTTTTCTCGCTTTTTGTGATTTTAATTCGCAGAACGGCATCGGAACGTGATTCGAGTCTATAGAACTTTTTTATTGCAAATGTTCGGAATTTGCCCGGACAACGGCGAATATTCGGCAAGCAGTGGGCGATTGTGCATTGTCGATTAAATTCACTTTGAGATGAGACAAATGTTAGAAGTTTGAGACGCGAAGCTGATATCCTCGAATAGCTCTCGACTTAATAACTCATATCTATAGATACCTATAGATCAAAATGGAGATAGAACAACGAAGGTTTTTACGCACTGATTCGGAATATGTTATTGTGTTTCTGATTTATGCTTACAGTGCGTCACAATTTTTCAGTTCTTTCATTTTAGTTATACCTAAGTGACACACAACTTATTACAATTTGTAAAAACATTTAAAGCAATAAATCAGCATAAAGACCACTTAAGTATTAGCAACTAATTAGACAGGCATCTACTAAATGAATCATTTTGGCATTAAGCTAGATAAATGACCTATACAAAAATGTAAAAATATCGCGTTTAGTATAGTTGCCCGATTATTATACGATACAAAGAGTGAAGTTGCCATGTAGTATTAAAACATGCATTTACACGGATGTAGTTACAAGACAATATTCTGTAATGTTCTTTTAATACATCATCATCATTAGATTAGGACATTACACACCGTATACGCTAGCATAGGTAGGTACCTATCGCTAACAGAGATTTCTTTCATACAACTTTAATGTGGGGAGTTTGTTTTAGACTAAAGAAAACTTATACATAATTATGACATCCAATTACAAACAGAATAAGACAGTTCATCGTTTCTAAAGTACAAACCGTATTAACTGCGTCATCGCAGCTTCCCATGGGAGTCGATCTACTTCACTTAGCCGCGTGTAAAGGAGCAAAAAGTTCAACCTCAGACCAGATTACGTCGACAGAGGAGCCGCCGATGCATCAATATTTGGTTAAACTGTTGACACGCAAACCGTCTTAGCCGTGTGTACACAAAAGGGTTCACTAATGCCCTTTTTACCACAAAAAGCTTGGACAAATATTGGGGTAACCACGACAGCAGCGCCGCGGCCGATCTGCGGCGTCGGCACACATTACTTGTTGATAGCAAATGCTAATTGTATATACATACAATATTTTGAATAATAAAATAATAATTAGTATATATGTAGGTACATACCTATATAAGTACATATATAACACCTCATTATATTTCAAGCTTACGATTTCGTATCAATCTTCAAAAATGATCTTTACTGACCTAATTGATAATAACTTTCAACTTTCATAATTAAAAACTCAAAGTTTATGATTAATTTTGGAACAGATAAATGGATAAACGATTTCTCTAGCAATTACTGCCAACACGCACGTGGCCAGCATACTGGGCGCATTATGATCCTACCTTGTCTAGTACTGGAGAATGGTAAAAATATTTTGTAATTAGGGATTTCAAAAATGTGGTTGTCGGTTAGGTACATACAATGCGACGTCAGTAACACCATGTGACGTCAGTGATTTTAAACTAAGTATACAAAGAAAGAGTCAACGTAATACTAAATCAAAAATTCCAAATCTTAATTACTTCGATAAACATTTAATTTTAAACATATAAGCCCTAAAATAAGTTTACATGTATCAACAAACGTTCTATGAAAAATATCAGTTTACTGGTGACATAGTACCTATTGTTACCAGCTGGGTTGTGTCTACCTACATAATCTCGTAATTGACTGGTAGGAGGATATTAAGTAAAACGATATTAGGAATCAAGGCCACCCTATGTAACATAGCCTTAGGATAAGAATAAAGGCTAAATAAATAAATAACGAATATCATTTATCAACTGTGGTGGATAGAACTGTTGAAGGTGACGATGAAAATTATTTGGAATTTTTCTATGATAGAACGAAAAATTGTGACACATGCAGTGTACATTACATTAGTACACACATTACATGTGTTATGTTACATGCGTTATGTTACATTTTTTCTTCACAATCAAAATATGTTCATCACTTCTTTTACTTCTGTTCATCACTCGAACTAAATACAAGCAACTACAAATAGGTACTTAATTTGCAAACTATCCTCGAACATATACATCCATACATATGTACATACATCCATATTTAAAGCGATCGAACGCTCCGTCCATCTTGCGGGAGCAAATCCATTAGCGATTAACGATCGATCGAGGGCCGCACTAAATTAAAATAAATATTTGCCAACAGCGCCTGGGCACAAAGCGGTCCCTTTCATCTCGCCGACACAGGTGCCGCAGTGGGTACTGTCAGGCACACTGTCTTAAAGCTTTCATACTGCCAGGTATTACGTATCATATCTACGGCTTTTTTCTCTTATTAGTATCTGGGTATAGGCTATTAGGTTGGTTACAGGTTTTGATAAATAGTTAAACTTACGATTAGACTGCCTTTGAATGTAAGCTCAGATAAATCGATCGTAAATTACATTTATATTATAATATTTTACTGCTATTAGGTATTTTAAAAACTTCATTTGGTCGTATTTCAGGTATATTATCTATGTATAACGCAAATTACGAACCGAAAGATATAGAACTGAAGAATTACTACATAGTAATCTATTTTCCCTCCTACCATAGGCAAATATTTAGGTATGTTTTTATTTGAAGGAAAGGCATAGCTATACCATTTATTAGAGCAATTTGATTACACGTATTCTTGTTAGCTTTAATCTGTCACAGGAATCTAAAGACTTTTGACGTCAATCTTGCACTTAGCCCTGAAACTGACTCTACCCCAGAACAATCATTGTCGCGATGGCTTAGATGTTCCTATGTACATATAGGTACGCATCGTACGTACACCTACGATACCGTTCAAACCGGTATCCAACAATGGAAGCAAAACTTCGTACATACACATTTGATCGCCAGCTGACAGGTTACTTACCATGATATCTTTGCAGATAATTAAAATTCTACGAATATAAATATTATATTAAGTCAATGTTTGCACACATATACTTTTTCCATAAAGTTTAAAAAACTTTGATAGTGTTAGCTAATAACTTTACATCGTTTTATCTGCATTATTTATCTCTCTATTATTACTTTGTACGAAAAGTGTTAAATAAATAAAAATACAAATAGCACATTCAGTTTTTAAAAATACCCGTCCTTTAAACGTATGTAGGTACAGCTTATATGTTAAGAACTTTACCGAAGTTTACACGAAAAAGAACCGAAAACAGTAAGACAACAGGAAGCTGCAAGTAGTCATTGAAATGAGGTAATAATACACTGGTGGTAAATAGAGCGGCCGTTAAACGCATTCCCGTTCCTATGGCAACGGACATTAGAGATCTGTAAACTCTACACCGTTATTTGAGTAATATTGTAAACGGATTTTTCTAACGAAGCTTAACTCGTTCGCCAACATTACAATCATATATTATAACTACAATATATAGGAACTAAATCGACAGTTCGCTATAATTCTCTTTGTGTATCATTTCTAGACGTATGTACATGGCTCTTTAGTTTAAGAAAATCGTAGACCATGTTCTTTCTCTAGAACGACCAAGGATTCACTTAGGCTTATAACTAGACACAAAAGTACATAATCAAGATTGCTTGTTTAACGTGTTTACTCATTAACTTAACCCACTCATAATTAGGGCAAATTAAGTCGTCGTAGTGTCTCTGTCGTAGTGTGCATCTCCTCTAGCGCTCATATTTAGGCTACTCTGTAAACAAATTTTGAACATCAATTCTCGTTAGAACTTTTATACGTCTTTTGTGTCTACAAACGTTCATAATTTGGATTTCTAGAAATATCAATGGAAGGAATTGTAGGAGCAATCAAATGTGTAAGTCTCTCTCTTTATCTTTCTCTTATAAAATCCAGTTTAACTTAGTTTTCATAACGGGGGCGGTATAGTAAACAGGATGGTGGTTGCTCATCAATGTCGCACACTGATAATATTGATGCAGGTACAGGTACAAACAAGAAAATCAAGAAGTTTATCGATATAATATTCAATATTATAAAGACACAGCAAAATATAGAGTACCTATTCCTCTTACATTTGCCTGAAACCTTCAGGCAACGATATTTTATTTCATGTTTCAGTGGATTATTAGATATATCAGTGCAACGTTGCAAAATACTTCGAGTTCAAAAATATCGTAAGCTTTGACGTACATACATGTAAAAGGAACTTTTAGCAAAACGTACGGTATCGTCGGTAAGAATTGACAGAAATATCCGGGATAATGGATTTTCCGTATATCTCGGAGGTAGAATATGCTTCATAAAATTGTTCGTTAACACACATCGAAGATATTTTTCAAAGCTGTCGGTCGCATATATAAAAAATACGAGTTTGAAGTAAAATATTACATTTACAAAAGTCCAATAAATTGTGATATTTGCAATGTTAACATTAAAAGGTCTAATCGCATTACAGTAGCTTACATAATGATATGAGTGAATTTATGTCACATTTCGTCTATTGCAACCTGGCCTAGAGTTTACTTTAACACATTAGGCTAGGCTAGTTTATTTTAAACTGGCCTGGCTGGCTTACAGCGTTCACACGACCATGTTACAGTGAGATTAATAGAGAAACAGCGCAGTAAACAAACGTCTATGAAAAAAGCATGCGTCATGAAATTTCACGTCCTGATGGCTTCAGATGAAGAAATGTTCGTTAGTAACCCGTATAGATACTCGTATGTATAAGAACTGAATGCGCTTAGTATTGCATATTTAGCATATCGTTTTCTATACGAGGACTGAACAAAACCATTTGCCTTTCAAAGGTAATGAATAGCGTAATACAATTGTTGTGTTAGGAGAATTTCACTCGAATATGGCGGGAACTATTCCATTAAGTTGCATAGACCATGAAAGTTAGGAGCACTCGGTGTAACTATGTTGGTAACTGGTTCCGCAATTAAGCGGTTTAGCGGCTCCGCGGTCGAAACTGTACGGATGTCTGAAATGGTTGTGCACTGCATCCCCGTCGACAATTTGGTTTGGAGGACTGTCGTGGCGGACTGTTATACATCGCAGTTTCATTCAATACAAAATATACAAGGGCTACTCCAATACAAATATAGATAGGGCCTCTCCTAGGATGGGAACAACTGTTTCTGCTGTAAGCATCTTTTCGAACATTAAATCTTTATTGAAATATTTTATTCATATATTTTATTATCGATAATTACATATTTGTCCTTCTAAACATGTGCAATTCACGAGAGAGGTGCCATGTTACCTTATGTTTTTCTAACACGTGTTTCAGGTCCTTTAGAATCATCATGAAAGTAAGTAGACTCGTAAGTACCCCGGCACGAGCGTAGTGTAGAGACAAGTAAATTTTTCTTCTATAGGATTTTGGAAGTGTATTAATTTTTTGGTGTTCATTTACCATTTAAAAAAATGAAGAAATTCAACTATTTGCGTCATATTATAAGGGAATACGAATTATTTGCTCTCTTCATTTATCCCGTCACAACTAACAATAAGCAAAAACAACTTAGTAATTAATTTATATGAGAAGTGAACCACCGTATATTTGTATCACACAAATTACTCCTCTCATAAATGTTAATAGCACATCAAGTCTTCACGTCAAGCGACGCTAGCACGCCCGTTCAGTTAGAACATCACCCATCAGAATTAATAGAGGCATACAAATGAAAACGGCTCAAACTGTTCTATTATACTGAATGAAGGATAAAACTATAGATGATATCTTTAACTGGAGCCGGTTGCCTCTCAACGTTTAAGTATAAAACCATACATTACTATAACCGTCTCACAAAAAGCTATCGCGCGATCATTTCCCCTTTGTAACGGAGATCAATTTGAACTGGGCGGACAATTTGGTGTGATTTATAATTGCAGATGGAGATGGTAGTGTCTTTATGAATAGATTCTCTGTTCTACATTTTAATGCACTTAAATGCTTCAGGAAATCGTAAGTGTAGTGCGAGACGCTTTTAACCGAATCGGCGTAGACCCTCAAATGACTCACTTTGTGATACGGATATAGAAAATGTTTAACACTTACACCGGGGTACCGGTTTTTCTTTGATGTTAAACATTACTCAGCACAAGGGCTATAGTAAAAATTGTGTCTGATGACGATAGGGGGTGGAAGATGAAATTTTCTCGATTGTCGCGCTTCGTACGCGAGTGATTTTAAAATATTTGTGTCAAAGAATTTCGTTATCATTACACTATTAAGTTGGAGATTTTTTTACATTCAACAATTTATGTTTCGTATTCGTGGAGTGTTATGAAGTGGGAGAGAGAGTATCGCGCGATGGAATATTTAATTGCTATGCCGAGAACATGGGAATTTACTGATGATAAAGCATTTGCGTTGAACCGTACATACATAGGTAGGTACTTTTCTCCCATAAGTGATACATTGTTACTTTTTGTATTCTGTATATTAAACAGTTAACAATCACCGTTCAACTAAAATAAGAAAAACTACCTTCTACAACAGTACCTACATGTAAATGCTAGATTTAGAAAAAATCTTATAGCCGATGAGTGTTTCATACGTTACACGATTTCATCGATTATTTTCATTCATTAGCAAAAATATAAATAGCGTAATAATCAAATTCTAATAACAAAATAATTTAGGTAAATTGACTTATGGACTTGATAGGATTCGGCACTTGAGTCACCAACAAGGCTGCCAGGGTGATCAAACAAACCCACGCGAAAATAAACCAATCTATTGATTGTAAGTTCGTTCAAACTTGGAGATTAAAATAATATTTCATTCCTATATATGATTATTTTTTAGTTTTATTGCATTTGGGACATTAATCGTATTGTAGGTATGTAAATTCAAAGTAACTGATTAAAAGGTTCTTGAATGATGACAACGTATCGGTATCGGTATATCTGTATCGGTAGAATGACCCGGGGGACTGCCACATGTTTTCTGGTCACGGGAAACCAGCGGATCCAAATTAAATATATAATCTATGTCGTACTGATGTTTGAGAGAGATCTATGTCCAGCAATAAATGTCAGTAGGTATATGGAGGTATTTATGAAGATAATTTTAGAAGAAGTGTTGGTGCATAATGTTGTTTCAAGGTTCTTCTAATGAGACCATCTTACCTGAAGATGTCCATATAAGCTATATGGAATCAGTCTAAATCATTAACATATAACTAGGACTGTTTGAATTGTGTCCGCAGTGAATGCACAAGAAAGGACGTTGTATTCTGTAATAATCACCAACTTTTATATGTTACCAGAGAAAGTACTTGACAAATATCTGACAGTGCAATATGCAATGGATAGGAGAATAACTTTAAATTATATATTCTTGATTTCCGTCTAGCGATGTGATGCATTGCGATATAAATTCGATGTAAAAAACACAACATAAAAACATCAATTGAGAAAAATTGTTGAAAATGAACAGATACATTAAACCGGAACTGTAGTTCTGAGTAAAACGAATAAGCATGTGACATGTGATATTTTTACAAGAAATACTTTGTCGTCGCCAAATAAAAACATGTTGCTCGGCGACGTTAATTAATAATACGGACAATTAAAGAATTACTCTTTGCACAAGTAGAGCGGGCGAACACAAGAGTTATTTATATTTGTACCGGTTACTATTGATCTTTCGTATATGATATAATGCGATGATATCGCCACCTGCCGGCGGGACGTGTGTTTGTGATAGTTCTTGCGACGCGCGCGCAATTGACGTACGATATTGTATTTTTATATATAATAAATAAACAGATTATTAAATGCCTCGTTGCTCGTGCTGCAATCATGACAGCCGCTCGAGAGGTTCTTGATTTGATCTCGGGTCGGATACTATTGGATTTTTCTTACTTAGATTTTATAGTTGAAATTTGTAGCCCTGACTCGAGTCTGGATTGGTGCTCTGTGTGATATA
>DWTO01004469.1:0-11517 GCA_018244755.1 Jemadia pseudognetus
TTTAATTATTTCTAAATAATTACATCAAGTAGGAAATATTTAATTATACCTAATAAATAGAAACCATAGACAAGGGAAATAAAATTTTGCTAAAAATATTTTCAATGCCAGTGAAATAAAAATCCACTGCATTAGTGATCGACATACATTATTTTTACCAAAAATCTTTTTTTTGTTAATAATGACACTAGTTTACTTTTTAGTAAAATTAATTTACACTTTCAATGTATTCATTATCATCAACGTATCAAATATAAAATAAAAATGTTGGAAAATCGCAGAAAAGTCCCAAAGGAATCACATTAAAATTAGTAATTTACTTTCTCAAGCGTCCCTTTAATTTGGGACAGTTGTTTAATTGGCAACACTAGGCTTAACAACTGACAATCCTGATTATATCGTTTTTTATTTTTTTTATTTTTACTTTTATACATAGACTAGAGGCCGCCCGCGACTTTGTCCGCGTGGAAACCTTACCATAACGTAACAATATTATCAACATAAGAAATTTAGTAATTAAGTATTGCAAAGCTCTAATCATAGGTCTATAGCCATATAGGCCTCCGCCCCCGCTACCGCTTCTGGCGCTGCCGTGCCGCTAGATCGTGTGTCTATTATATCTATATGTTATTATGTTATTCTGAGTTTTCAGCTACGTACAAACCAAATTTCATCGTAATCGTTTCAGTAATATTTGCATGAAAGAGTAACAAACATCCATACATACTCACAAACTTTCACATTTGTAATATTATAATAGGAAATAGGATATAATTATCATAGAGAGATAGGCAATGTCACTCATCGAACAGGACCAAAACTTGATTGTTTATGTGTGCGTAAAATGTCAATTTTGCGTTACTGGTTATAACACTCATGCTAACACCGTATCGATAGATCATATAAATCTAAATAATAAATGTCGTTGTGATAAGTTTGTTCACTCAGTCAATCAAAGTTAATATAATCGCTACAAATTTAATGTAGTTATGTAGTCCGAAAATAAAGATTAAATAGAACGAGACTAATAATGAAAAACGCCGATATACAGGATAGTATATTTTATGTGTGAAACAAATAGTAGTTGTTGACGTCATATATCGACATATGTCGACTGTAATAAGTCCGTGCAGTTTACAGAGTTTTTATATCTCTTTATAAGTGTAAGGGGATTGAAAACCCAAAAGATGACTACTTTATTATAAAAATGTCGTAAACTGTCCTTAGATATATTATGTAACTTTACTTCGTATTTTATTCTGATAATAAAACAAGTTTCATTTATTAATTTTACTAACAAATATGTTTGGTTTGTAAATGCTGACAAAACACATATATGAATAAGAATTACGTTAAAAAAGTCTTTACAAAGCACAAGAAGAAAATTATTTACTAATTTACGGTTATTTAATTTACTTTAATAATTTAATACGAAGATTAAGATTTTTTTAAAATATCACATACGTTTGGATGTGTTACCCCTATACGACACACTGTGAACTATATGGAATATGGGGTTGAGTGATATGCGTTCTGGGATTATAAAGATACCGGTCTTTGTCACAATTAAAAGAAAAATAAATGTAACACGAGTTCATAAAAATTGACATACATAAAAACACTTTAAAAAATTGCCCTAACAAAAATAAAAAAATTACTGGAATAATAATTTGTATAATATGCAACATGTCAAACTACTTATGAATTGGAAATATCGATAAAACGTAATCGATATTGTACATCACAGCACTAAAAATTAGGTCATTAATAGCAGATATTCACGTATATGCTATTTTTATACGTAATCCTATGTAGCTACCGCAGTTATTTGAAAAAACTTGGTTATTTTTCCCGTCTTTTTATATATAACACCTTTGTGATAATTCTTAAATAATGCATTTAAATAGCTAATCAATTGAAGTCGTATTTACATGAAAAATGTGTAATTGTGTCGGTTTTCTTCGTTGGATGAGTTAAATAAACGTACAGTACACGCAACCATGACCAAATTAATTGTACGGAACTCTATTTTAAGGCTATTTAATCAGAGATATTTCAAAATAAGCGAGATTTGTTCCGACCACAAAAATACATCAGGCTGACTTAGGCCGACATTGTGTTCGTGTGTGGTCTTGTCTGTCTATCTCGCTCTAACGTATCGTATACTATGCTCTGACTCTTTCGCATAGTCCATGTAAGTATCCTACATCTATGGCTCAGTCTAAGAATGTCGCTATGTATTGCAACCGCTTTCAGTAACATATCAAGATATAGTTTCCGAGTACTCTGCTATCTCTCATCTAGTGGAAAAGAGATTTAAACGGGCATGGATTGCTGGTATTGGCTCTATCTAAAATCGTATTCGGTACACTACATGAAAATGACGCCATTAAATATGATAATGATATAAAGAATTTTCAGAATAATGAAAAAAGACTGAGTTCGATAAATTAAGGAAAACATTTTAATAACATCTAATATTTTATCAGAATTCAATGAAACTTTACATACAATAACAATTAACGAATTCAGTCTTAATAAAGCTATCGACGATCTTACATCAAAACAGAAATTATTACAAGCAACTTTCAAGTTAACTATAACTTCAAATATTAATTCAATACTAATAGTTTAGAAGCATCCATTCTGACTTTATCATTTTAACTAGAGGCCGCGCGCGATTTCTTCCGCGTGGAAACCCTACCATAACGTAACAATATTATCAATATAAGAAATATGGTATTGCAAAGCCCTAATCATAGGTCTACAGGTATATAGCCCCCCCTCCCGCTACCGCCTATGGCGCCGCCGTGCCGCTAGATCGCGCATTCAGTTTTCAGATACGATAAATGTATCTATTTTCAATTAGGAAACGGGTAAGCTGGCCCGGCGAATTTGTGTCGCCTTGCCACAAAAAAATCTCATTATTCCCGTGTAAATCCCGATTACCCGGGAACTCCGGGATAAAAAGTAGCCCATGTGTTATTCTAGGTCTTCAGCTACCTACGTACCAAATTTCATGGTAATCGGTTCAGTAATATTTGCGTGAAAGAGTAACAAACACACAAACAAACACACAAACTTTCGCATTTATAATATTAATAAGATGAATAGATATATGAATCATTAAGTCTTAGATTTATACTTTCGGCTAACAAACGCATGATTGTCTATTGAAATGTATTGAAATATAGACAATTCTGTGCGAGCGGAGCGATGTGCCTCGGCCACTGTCAAGGATGACTCAGTTTGCGTCTAAGCGACCGTGCTGCCATCTGTTCAAAAACAACGGTGTCGCTACCCGGAACAAAAATGTCACAATGTAGGCGTTAGGACTATAAATAAATCATTGTTCACATAACGCAGAGGTTGTAGAACTCCTACCTTGTCATAAACTTAATATACTACATATTATATAAATCTGCTTACATCTTTTGTTGAAATAAGTTACAAAATCGAAAAATTATATACGTATAAATGTTTAACTTAAATGACGTACCTATAAAGTCCTACTTAAAACGTTCGTGTTTAATGGAATTAACATTATAAAAAAATATTATAATAATGTTAATATAACAACATAATTAACCATCTTAGATGAATTAAAAATATACAATGGCGATAGTGAAAAGGCTTAGTGGGTGATTTTATTAAAGTTATAGGCCGTTAGGGCACGCGAGATATTCAAATTTTGTATTTCGAACACGAGTCGCATTCCACTCGCAGACGATCTGCCACCAGTAATATAGTCTCTAGTCTCTTGAACAGTGTCTCTAGAGACGTGTATGGATTCGTATGAATTATTGTTATATCACGCGAAATGTTAAAAATAAATATATATTCGATCTGTCGGGTCACGTAATACTAAAGTATTTTTCTCTTTTTAATGTTACTATACGTGCATTTCTAAAAAAGAACATGAAAACTGAAAATAATATAAAGCAAATGTAGTCATTGCAATCGTGATAAAAAAATACTTATTATTGTTATATCCATATTGGAAATCCAACAAACAACTGATCAATATTATGAATAATAATCCATTACAATGCTACCAACCTAAGCCAACTACAATTAGACATTGTTTGTATCGTTTTCATCCAAATCAACACAAACCGCCTTCCACGTAGACAGATGTTAAATAGAGGAACCATTAGTAACCCAACAAGGCTCTCGTTTATTTATTTAGGACCTAACAATATAAATACAGCCAAGACATAATCGTTACAGATACTGGTAAATCTTTTTAGCCGCGCTCACCACCAGCGCTGCCAACATAAAGAGAACTGTTCTATATTCGAACAATGAAATGACGAGAGCATTCTTGATATAAATATTAACAAAAGAAGTGAGTTTTCGCCATTTTTTATTTACGAGTAACGCGTTTTTACTTTACGTACATACGTTTTTAAATCGTTAGAAATCTGCAAGTTCGAATTTAGACAGCTTGGTATATTCTAGCAGACTATCCTTATTAATTCTGAGAGGACACCTACATATACTTAAAACCTAGAACACTCGCTTTTAAACTCAGTTTAATGTAGAAAGCAATACGCCGATTATATTTTACAAATAAGGAAGCGATTTATATCTGAAAACTTAATATCTTAAGCCGGATCTTTGAACCTTGATTCCAAAACTTTCGATCCGTAGTACTTCACAGAGTGAAGTTATTAAGCTAAGTTTTATCTTTCAACTGAATTTATCCCTGCCTCAGGGTCTCATCCGCTCGAACCTTGTGCATATGTGTGTGTAATACGAGTAGCAAGGACTGCATTTCTCGTATTGAGGGTGTCAGGTTCGATTGGTTTTGCTAGTAAGGTTTCACCAGATTCGTTTATAGCATTCTCTTTGTTCGTTTGAGCATCTTGGAACTGCTTTCCTGGATTCACGTAACTGAGGAGCGGATGAAAAAGATTTTATTTCAAAATCTGTGTTTTACCCGTCCTTGTTTTTCAGTGATGTTAGCTGTTTTTGCTTACCTCACTGGAATTACTAATTGCTAAGGTATAACATTATGATTTCTTTTTCCTCACATTATTCGCGAACCCACGCGTGGCCCACGTAAGAAACGTGAGCAGACATACACGTGTCCAATAGTGGGCGGTTAAGAGGGTAGAAAATAATATATTATTTTCTTTCGTTTGTAGCTCTAACGGTATTTATGCACACATTTTTAATGTTCTGTCTCTAAACGCTCCTACCATCTTTTTCCCTTATCTAGATTTTATTAAGAGCATCCTGTAACGATTAATATTAAAAATATCAAATACTCACACTAAAATAGAATAAAAATGTTTAACAGATCGGAACTATCACTGCATTACTACTCTCCGAATACAGAACCAATGTGTTCATCTTATTCTCCATTTACAAAAAATTCAAATGACATGATGAAATCTTCCGGTGGTGCACACTCTCTAGTGCAAAATATCATTACACAAAAGAAATCATGATAATATGTGAACGGAAAAGAATTACTTCCTTAAAATCATCTCTCATATTTATACATTATACATATGGCAGACAGTTTTGAAAATGTAATAAAAAAAAGTTTTTGGAAGTAATTGACCAGATCTGCCTTTAATAAATTTTATTTATTATATAGTCTTAAAAACTTATATTGATTACGGCAGACATATTCATTGCGTACAAAGTTCGCTTTAAGTAATGGTGAAAGTACGTCGGCGGGAGATGCACACAGAAACATAACGTAACTTCACGCCTGTAATCCCCTAAAAAATAGGCATCGGAATGAAGAATACTCCTACGTTTCACCAGTTAG
Source organism: Jemadia pseudognetus (assembly GCA_018244755.1). Classification (NCBI taxonomy): domain Eukaryota; kingdom Metazoa; phylum Arthropoda; class Insecta; order Lepidoptera; family Hesperiidae; genus Jemadia; species Jemadia pseudognetus. The sequence continues at coordinate 5,786 of DWTO01004469.1, forward strand.
GCTTACGTCCCACGACGAATAGATGGTGAGCGTATTGCCAAACACCCGGCACATAAACAGACTCCGAGCCATTAATAAAAATCTGAATTAGAAGAATCTGATACTGCCCGACCCGGGATTTCAACCCAGGACGTCCCGACCAACAGTCACGCTTGCAACCAACACGACCAACAAGGCAGTCAGAAATAGGGACGAGTTATATCTCCCTCCTCAGGAACAGCACAGCCATATGACTCTGCAATCATTTCCGCAACAAGAGAGATAAATCCATATCCAGCTAACAGCCTTTGACATATTTCACCAGAATTCCAAACAAAACGAGATCGTCTTGCCTATTTAGAGACCATCCCAAACTTTTTATCTAATACCCATTCACTTAATTATACCTACCCATTCAATACTGTCAATAAAAATAAGGAAAGAAATATATAAACCAATTCGCAAAGGAAACCGCCGAAAGGGAAGTCTACCAAATCCCTTTTTTTTCTAATAAAACGGGAAGTCTTTCTAAGCCTCGCCACTCCGTCCCTGTATCCCGAACTGAGTAAAAAATCTTATACAGCCCCCAATGAAATCCCTTCGGTTTTACGCGAATTTATGTACAAACACACACACACACATGGGCAAGGAGAATATTGACGTATATGGAAATGGTACAAACAAGGGTTAAAAGAAGTATTCCAATCTCGCGCAGATCGCTAAATGCCCAGAGAGCCGCGCCTGCCGCGAAGCTAGCCGATTCATTTCCTCGACTTAATTGTATGGACGCTCTTACAGCGGATATAGTTTGTGTCTAAACATAAATCACGCCTGATTTCCCCGAAGTGGTCGTCAGAGGTGGAAGAGAAGACAGAAAGTACTTTGCATTTCCGTGTTATATCTTACGTTCCACGGAATTGGGGGTGACCATACTGGTTCAAAATTTAGAATTTCAAGCCTATATTATATCATAGCCTATATTATATCGAGTCTATATTATATCATATCTGGTGTCTCTTTCCCCAATTCATACTCGTACAACCACGAATTATTCAAGACAAGATTGAATAGATACTTTCTAAGCAAGCAGTGTGTTACATCTTAGGATAAGATCTGCAGAGTTTATCTGCAGAAACGTGAAACATTTGCTAAATAAAAAAATAGTTGAAAGACACAATACACGAGAACATTATGCTCCGAGGAATGCCAATTACATTCTCAGGGATAGCAACAGAAACACGTATCTTTAATATTCTTAATGGATGTAGCCGCCAAGGGAATCGAAACGTCAGCTATCTTGACCAAATACACACTCACTGATGGGAGACTCAGAAATGTGCGAAACTTGCGTGCGGGTATGAAGAGATTGATGAATGAAGAAGGAGAATTTCAGGCCCGCAAAGATATAGATTCGTTACTCAGTGTTTGATCTCCAACCCGCGTGCCCAGCATGGGGATTATGGGCAAAAATCACTGAGGGCAGGCCTATGTCCAGCAGTGGACTGCAATAGACTGATGATAATGACAATATGGCTGATGATAATGACATGCCGATGATGTGACGTGATGATGATGATGTGATGTGACGTGACCTAACGTAAAGCAATAATATTAGTAAGACACATTTAATATAATCCGCTTCAGCTCGCACTGAGCCCACGCACCATTTGGAAACCTTCAATTTCCTCCAACGGCATATGATATTGAATTGGTTCGAACAGACATAATAGAACATTTATTTCATGTGTGAAATACTAGACATATATACATTATACCGATGTTTATTGTATCGGATTTGTAGGGAATTCGCGCGAGGATCGTTTTGGCTTCCCTATGGTTATTCTCTTTTATTTACAAACATTTTTTTCTATCTGACTGTACCATAGTCTTTGTTTCCGTGAAAGACGTCACCTGCACGAATTTTTATGTACAAGACTTTTCGATACGAGTGTACTGATTGTAAGGAATTGATAGTTAATTATATTAATGTGAAATTAATAGGTTGGTGGTCTGGATTCAACCTCTCTCGAGTAAATATAATTTGATGTAACGGTGAACATAAACATCCTAAGGAAACCCACACGAGTCTAGAATTCTCTTAGTTTTCCCAAATATGCTCTAAGACTTATGAAGTTTGCCGACGTGCTCTTGGCCAGCGTGGCGTAGTAGGACCTTATATGTTCCTTCATAATTGGACAGAAACCTTATGTCTTGATGATCATAATGCTTAATGATCATAATGATTGATAATGATAATTGATGATGACGATAATTGATGATGATAATAATTAATTATATAATTGATGATGACAATTGCATATGATGATATGATATTGAATGATATTGAAATTATTCATGATAATAATAATTTTAGTTCATTTATTCTACATATTTGTTCACTTCATTATTTTACACAATCATCGAATTCAACGCCTATCCATCTACCCTTGGAGAAGGTGCGAATTTGCGGCATGCATTGAAGACTATGGAAAAATGAAATAAATCAACTTTACTATTACTTACATATTGTTCAATCATATAAACAGTAAGTGTCAACGCTATGTTCAAATATTCGTAGCCCATCATATCAAGATGAAAGTGTAATTTTAAAAATATTACAACTTTAAAAACGTAAAGTATCAAAGACCTTTGTATGTGAAGGTTCCAAAATGTTTGTTTTATAGATAACTATGAACACACAAAAAAGTAAATTACTGTAAGCATTTATTAAATTACTCGTGTACTTGCGTTTAAAAAAGGAAATTAATAAAAACGTTTAATTATTCACTTTGAACCGCGAACACGGGCCACCGGTCCCAATTAATTCCACGTTCAAACTTCGCCATAAATAATGAAGATCGTAAAATTCCTTCAAAGTTTGTATTTTGCGAAATATCCCGAGTATTTTAAATGTATCTCGTCATTAAGATGAAAACTTTACAACCGTTGAAGCGGCTAATCGAAATGCATAATTATTTCTTGTTACAAAGTAACAATAACTCTTTATTATTATTGTACTCTCATGTCAGGTTCCTTAAGGGGTAGACAGATAGCACGGAACGCTACATATTTCTATAATTATAGACTTGATATGCTTTAACTACATTCATCACTCACGATACACGCGCACTGGTTTCGAAGACTTCTGACTTCAGCCAATATTTGACCGAATTTCACAAGATAGCGAAGTTTTGGTATTTCTCAGAAAAATAAAACACAATGAATCTATAAGTAATTACTGTAATGTAATCAGTATACAAAGATCACGAAAGAGATAACTACATATAAAAATCTTTCGATTGTGTTGGCAATACGACATATTCCCAATACGAAACATTGAAAATGATTACTGTACCGTATCTATTATTTAATTATGTAATCAACGCGACGCATTTCGAAAATGGAACATAAAACGATTATAACTATAACATGTTGATGTTGACTATGCGATACTTTTAAAAAAGGAACATTCAATATTACGACTGCACCAATTATTCAATTTTGTTGACAATACGAACCATTTTAAATAAAGAATAGGTATTCAAAATGATAGCCGTAACAATTATTCGATTATGTTGGCATTACGAAGCATTTTAAAAATGGAACATGAAATTATGACAACATGAACATTTATTCGATTTAGTGACAATCATCGAAATTTCAAAAAAGGAATATTAAAAGATATATTAAATTTATGTAATTAAGTTGGAAATACAGTTGCAATGTTCATGTCGTTTCTGGATGCGTATATTTTAATATTACACGTAGCATCGATGTAGAAGGCAAATACAAGGAAGTACTTTTCAGTACACTTATCAAAAGCATTAACGGCAAAATATAACAATGGTAGAAAAATATTGAACAGATTTTCTACAATCTGTACAATAGTTGATAGTACACACTGCGCCGCGACCTAAATTATCATTACGATAACTCCAGGACCCCTACGTGATAGACAGAGGGCACTGAACGCCAAATATATCACATATCTATCATTACAGACCTGACACTTTTCTTAAACTAAGTTAATGTAGTTAAAATGAATGTACTTGAGATAGTATAGAAAAAACTCATTTCAATGAGATACAACGGGAAATGCAAATGAAATGAAAAATTGCATCAGCAACGCCCTTCCATCGCCAACTCGGGACGTACTAGGAGCCGTGCTGTCCGCGTGGCCATGAAACTGGATGTTAATTGATCCGCCTTTTCATTCTGCCCTGGTGCGACGTGGTCTGAATCTGGATGTAGCACGGCAGGGTTTAAAGGATGTAGGTATTTGGAATTCGTTGTTCACTGTCCATCTTGCAAAGAAGCTGAGGTAACAATATAATTTTAATAATAAATTGACCTAACCATTGTTAACGTTACTAAATTTTACCAAAAAAGTTTTTGCCGATCCTTTTATCGTTCCACTATTGGAACAGGTCTCCTCTCAAAATGATAGAGTTAAGGCCGTAGTCTCCCACTCTATCCAAGCGTGCGTTGACAGAAGTTACACACCTTGGCGAAATTTTTTTTAGGAGTCAAAGGTGCGCAGGTTTCCTCACTATGTTGTCCTTCATCATTACAGCAACTGATATGTAACCTTAAAACGGACTTTTTGTGAAGAGGTGCGCGCGAGGATTTGAACCCGGGCCTCCCGAGTAAGTGGCTGAATTTCAAACCATTAGACTATTCAATAGACCACGTTATAAACACAGTAATATCAATGGATAGGTATCGATCATTCCACCTCATGCCTTGACTACCCTCACTATTCCAAAAATTGCTCTCATACATCATCCACACAAACAAATATGAAAATGGAATATCAACAGTGCCGGCAAAGCTCAAATATGTGCGTTTTTTTAAAGAACAAACTTTCAATTTATCATGACTGACTGGCCTGTGTGCGTATTGGTTAATTAATTCTGAGCCCAGGCGTTGCGGATTTGATTCCCACACAGGATATGTTTGTATGATTAGTGAGAGTGATTGTTCTCTGTCTGAATGAACTATTGTTTGTATCGTTGTGTATTTAATTCACGCTATAGTTATCCGCATTATAAAATTTATAATCATCATTATCAACTCCCTTATCATTCCATAATATATTTATTATTGTAACTTAATCTACATGTAACATTACAAGCAATCTAATTCGATAGAGCAGCAAAAAATAAAGGAATCAAATGTTAATTAAATTATCGAAAAGAAGAATTACTTACCAATAAGAAAGTTAGAAAATTATTTATTTTCGAAAATATGTCAACATTTCAATAATTCAATTACAAATTATTCCACAAATGAGTAAAATGTGATACGATTCTCGTATCAGAATAAAAAAGATTAATGCCAGAGTGCACGCTGGATATGCACTTCAGATAGAATATTCGAGATGCTCTCAAAAATATATCTGAAGGTACATTAATTTTAAAAAAAGAAAAACATTAGATTGATTTATCCGCTTTTCAAATATAAAATACATTGTAACGAACGAAATATTGAGCGTAGTGGCCGAATCGGTAAAATTAAAAAACATTTGTATTCAAGGACTGTACATCAAGTTTTACAGCTGGCGACGATTTAAATCAATTCCGGGGAAACTATAAAACCTCCGCTGAATTAACGGAAGCCTTCCCGCGGAGCCGTCAGCATTATACTTTATGTTTAAGTAGGTATTTCTATAAGTTCTTGAGGTAGGCAGAGGAGTGTAGAACACTCCCACAATTCACCAGTTACGTTTACGTCCCACTATGGAATAGGTGGTG
>DWTO01004470.1:0-11516 GCA_018244755.1 Jemadia pseudognetus
GACATTTGAATCGGTCATGTTGCTGATCGGTCATGAACGAACCGGAACATGCAAAATGAACGACCGACACAGGACTAGTGATAACAATAAACGCTCATTGAGTTGATTATTGCTTGAATGAAAAGCACGAACAGTCATAACTATTTTTAATTTATTTTTATATGTTAAGATATTCGTAGACGTGCATTAAGAATTATATCCATCTAATTAAATTATTATAATTCACAATCACCTCCACATTTCATAACTGTCGAGGCTACAATACAACATACAGCACATTTTTCAAACGGAACGTTTGTATTTACACACCAAGCAGTTTAAACATAATGACGTCATAAGTTACTGGATCATGAGGGCAGCTCCCGGGGAACCCTTTTACCCGCGACGAAGTCATTAATTGTATTGAAGATCTAACTAAGCGTATATAATGTTTGAAGATAGTCTGTAGTTCAATAATAATAATATATCTCGGGACATCTCCACACACGGCCATCTGATCCCAAACTAAGCATCAAGAGAGTTTGTGTTACGGTAAACAGACGGCTGATAAACTGTATATAAATAAATATATTTGAAGATTTTTTTTATCCCTAATGAACGAAGTTTGGTAGATATACGCAAGCACTTCAAACGTCGAGCATCTGTTAATATGACTGGTCGGGGTTATAAATTAGAGATATAACATTTCTACCAAGAGTTACGTAAAACTATCCTTAATTCGTCTTATTTGCTTCTGTTTTGCACAAAATATTGCAATATCTGCAATTCATTTTAATGAATTGTGTATACTTTACACGCACAAACATAACAAAACGCTCGTGCTAATCACAAAAATATTTGTTGGATTGGTTTTTAGACGAGAATCGAATCTATCCTTCTCTCAACAGTTAAGATTCGCTAACCATTTTACACCTACGCCTACGGCACTAACACAAATTGTTAACAATATAAAGTATATAGCATTAGTAGCTATTTGCAGCGTGGATACTCCTTATTAGGGTCCACAAAACACCTAATTAAAATGGGATTTACTGGCCCGTAAAGCGACGCGGGCGGTCACCACATATGTCTTCATAAAGCGAAGCGCCATAATAGGATTAAACCAGACCGCGTTACTTCGTTAGACGGGCACGCTGTTTCACAAAGAAAAGCGGTTCGGTACAAAGATTTTTTATGTCCTAGAACCTACTTCACTTAAATACTTGAGGTCCACAGTGAAAAGAATGAAACCAACGTAAAAAGGTAATACAACGCCTGTATTTCCCGAAGAGGTGGGCAGAGGAGTGTAGTACATTACCATGTTTGAGCAGTTACGTTTACGTCTCTCTATGGAATAAGATTGGCATATACTGGGTCCAATTCCAAACTGCGACCCATTAGCTGAAATTATAATAAAAAAATTTGAGTAACAAAATTCAATGGTACCTGACCCGGGAATCGAATCCAGGACCTCTCGATCAACAGTCGCGCTGGCAACCGCTTAACCAACGAAGCAGTCAAGGCAAATCAAAGAATTAAACTATGATAGTTAAAATAAAACAATTGATTTTCATGACATTATTGTTTTATTTAAAGATACCCTTAAGCAACTAAAGTGTCCTTCCCAAATCACAATTCATTTATGTGCATACTACATTTACGATAAAGATATATTCAGGACAGTCGTATCTATTTAATTCTGTGTAGATCCTCGATACGTGTGTTTCTATTAAGTTTATTGTTCCCTGATATGGGTTCCTCAGTAAGTGCGGGAGATACACCGTAGCATCCATCTCCTCAGCTAGCAGCACGCAAGTCAGATTCTCTAAGGATTAGTTGAAATATATCCTGTCTTAGTAGGTATATGAAGCGGAGGAAATAATTCGTGGAGATACATACAATACTTCTCTTAGAACGCTTTAATAATTTATTAGATAATATCCTTTCAATGTGCACTTGATTTTAGAACTTAGTTTTGGAAACAGAATTCATTGGTGATATTTGCAATATTGTCAATGACATTGTATTGCCTAACATGTGTTATTAGCACCGCGTTTTGAATCGTAAAGTATGTTATTAAGCTTTCAGCCAGCCTTATATAACCTAGCTTTAAGTGGGCAATTTATTATAAATATACCATCACGTTAAGTCTCATACGTGGTGACAGAAAGCACCAACTGTCAATTACCTCTATTCTTACATACCTGACGAATTGACATTCATCACTCATTTCATACACGTTTCATAAACTTTTGACTTCTGGAATGTGTGGAATCGTGGCGTTGCGTAGAAAATTGTGGCGTCTATAACTCCGCCCTTGACGAAGTGCGTCTCGCCTGTGCACGTATCAAGACGTAAACATTTTACGACACCATAAATCCGCTTCAGATGACGTGACTTAAAAAGCGACTGGCATCACATCATTCGTTTAACGACCTTCGTCGAGTTTTACTGCACATTGTTGCATATATAATAATAGAGTAATAATTTGTAAATAAAAATGTCTGCATTACATATGATTTCATTAAAAGTAATCCTTTATATAATGTTTATATCTGACTGCCTAGTTGGTCGAGGGGTCGCAAAGCGCGACTGCTGTTCGCGAGACCCTGGGTTCTAATCCCGGCTTTTTTTTCTAGCTCAGATTGTCTAGTTAAAATTTCTAGTAGTATTTCGGAGTGTGGATATGTGGCTCGTGTAGAAAAATAAAAATAAATTATATTATTCTTGTAACTATTAGGGATAGCCTGATATTAAGATATTAACGAAATACATTTAACGGACATTTTAACTGCGTTATATTTTTTGTAAAATTATTATTAGAATTGGACTCGAATTTAAACCACTAACATCCTGTTGTTTATTCGAATTCAATTTTTATTTTATGAATTAAACGCTATTTTATACTTATTAATCTTATTTTAGTTTAGTTAGTAATTAGTAAGTGAGCAATAAATTAATAAATGTATTGGTACGTACGATCTATCTAGGAATCGGAAGATTTAAGCGAATAAGCATTTCAGGACTTTAACGGCACTGCCAGGGCATCAAACGTTACGATAAGCGGCAGTTATCGTGAGAGCTGCTAGCATCATTGTCTATAAACTTTTATTTACACTTCGCTCCTTCACCGATCGTGTGGTTCGATTTATACTTTTATTTGGCCTACGATATACGGCTAACCTTGGACTATCTAAGCGATTCCAAGGTGAGCGATGTCGCGCTGTCGGTGCTTGGTTCAATGACCATTTTCGAAAGCTTTTCGGCTGCTTTTCAAGTGTAGCTATTCGAGCGTAGTTTTCAAGTGTAGTTTTTTCGACTCTCAAGAGATTATTTGTAATAGTAGGGTAACATCACGACTGTTATCCCAGAAGAGATAGGCTGAAGAGTGTACCACACTCCAACGGTTCACCAATCACGTTTACGTCCCACCACGGAATAGGTGCTGAGCCTATTGCTTACACTGGGCTCATTTTCAGACTCCGAGCCACAACTAGAAAACCTAAATTAAAAAAGCCAGTAATAGAACCCAGGACTTCTCCATCGGCAGTCAACACGACCAACGACGCAGGCACTTTTATTAGGATGTAAAAAAAACATTTTTTCAAATAGTTTACTCATATGAAAATCAAGATGAAATTATATATTATTTTTATCTACATAAGTATATCTCGCGAGAATTTTTCTGAAGAAAAAGAAATCACCGCTTTAAATTATACAATTCATTAATACAGAAACAGTATAAATATTTGATCTCACGTATTTATACAAGGATATCCCTTTGTGCTTTAAAATAATAATCGTTTCGTTTCGCGCTCACGCTATCTGTACAAATGTAGAGAAAGGGGTCTTAAACAAACCTCACTAGTTCTCAGTTTATTTGAATAGTATTTCTAATCTTCATATGAAAACGTTTACTTTTATTAAAATGTTATAATTGGTGAAATCAAACCTCCAACAAAATTTATGTAACATAACCTCACGCCTGTTTCCCTGAAGCGGTAGGCAGAGGAGTGTGGCAATCTCACGTTTCACTTATTACGTCATAAGTACCATGCGATTTGGTGAGATAATAACTTAAATAGTCCCACGAGTATATGTATTATGAGTATCAATATGTCACTATTAGAAAATGTATATTGGAAAAATCCAATAGCGCCTGACCCGGGATTCGAACCCAGGACCTCCCGTTCGGCAGTCGCGATTGCAATAAACACGACCAACGACGCAGTCAAATATAATAAGTATTTAACCACACAACGATCACATATGTAGCAGTGTCTAATATTTCGGTAAATACGAAATCTGCGATGTTATCCCACATGTATATGTCGCAAAACCTAGATAAAATTGGACGTGATCTTTTTGGTGCTCTCTATCTACCTCGTAAAGGAGCTGGCGCGATGATATAGTAGTTGTATGTTTTCTTTTCTGAAGTAAGATGTTTAAAATCGATAGATTGAATAATCCGATAGTTGAACTCGATACTAGATATTCGATACGGGTAATGCATTTCCAACTATGTGATTACAATTGTTACGTAACACGAAACATTGTAAAATACTCTTTATGTTTAATTGCCTAAGTTTCATTATTGCTTGCAGTCCACGTCATAACGAGATTGAACAATTTAATACTTTGAATAACAGTTGTCGAGCCTTTGTCAACAGGACGCAGGTCGGTATGTTTCCGGGGCTTAAATTTAAATTCAATAAATTTCCTATTGTACATCCTTCGTAAGATGAATACTTGGTGAAAAGCCTATTGAAGGAACGTTTCCCGATAAAAGCGGAAATTACGTTCGGAGCCGGCGTTTTAATTTATGGAGGATTTTGTATATAATTTAGAAAGAATTTGCTGTTGTACTTTTGTCCGGTCGAATGGAATATATGTTTTTTGATAAACTTGTTGGAAAGTTAATAATCAGTGCTGGAAAGGAATTTCTACTTTGGATAAGGTCTAAATTCTGATGGCAATAGATCGCAACGGTGGTCAAAACGTGGTTGGCAGACGTAGCAGTGTTCTGCTGCGACCAAAATATATCTATTAGACATTATTTCTATATTGCATATGAAAAAAATATTGGTACATGCTTGTATGCAACAAAAAAAATCAAGGAAATATATCTATCAATCTGTTATGTGTTTATAATATCTGTTGTGTGTTCATAATATATTTTTCCATTATTAATGCTTTTAATTCCAATTTCAAAAATTTATTCGAAATATAAAATGTAAATTTAGCATATGTATACGTCTTGTGTCATCTGTCAAGTTTTAGACGAACGATAATATGTGTAATTAGACGTACGTTTATCAAAGTAACTGATGTGAAATTTAATAATATATATTAGTCGTGTCTAGTACCTACCTAACATTTATTACAGATTCATTTTACATAACATCACACCTGTAATTCTCGAAGAGGCAGGCAGAGGAGTGTAGTATACACACAGTGTAGATTTGTTTTATTTTATGATTATGGTTTAGAAATTTTTTGCTTTATGTAGATTCTATCAAAAATATTAATTTTATTTAGAGCGGGTGGATACTTCTGTACTGACCTGTTTCTATTTAATTAACTATTTTCAAGTTTGACTGTGTACGTACAATATTGAATAAATGAATAAAAAAACTTAAATCGAAAGCGATAATCACTTTTACACAATATTAAATCTTCAATAAAATAATATATTCTCCTTTAATATTAAGGACCTGTATGAACACGGCTCTGACGGCAACACTTAGGTACGCCCAACGCATCCTCTAGTGTGGCAGTCATGTATTAGCGTATCTCTAGTAATAATTAGGAACGTGTTTTGAATTGAAATGAGTTGGTACTTGGATTTTATTGGGTACATAGTAAGGTGTATTATGTATTAAAATTAAATTGCACTAAATCGTATCATGTAATTGGCAAAATATTGAGGGTTTTAGAATATCTTGTTATCGGTAGAATTTCTGCTGCTGAATATTAGAAATTTGTAGGATACAAATTTCTAATATTCTATAAAAGTATTTCTACTGTGAAGCTGTGGTTGTTAAGAAAAAGATCAAAATAATCAGTCCGTCATCAATATGAAAACTCATTGACGGTCTGAAACATGGCAAGAATTCAGCCACTTGGGACTGATCTCAATTCGTTTGCTGTATTCTCGGATTTGCCATTATTCCGCATTAAAAGCAAAACCAAAATGTCATTGACAGTTGTTTTTGTGTAACGTTATGTAGCTTAAAAATTATGCGCAATCTTTCGGTATCTTTCGCGCGGGGGAATATACATATTTTCATTGCAATATCCGTTCCTGATTTCCCCGTTTTAATGATTGATTAAATATTGTTTTTTAAATAGTTTGCGTCTTTCGGCAAGCATTGAGTTTCCCGCACCCACTCCGTACGTAATTTCTTCAAAACCGTATCAATGGTTTATCGGGATAGCGAAAGATTTAATGTCACAATTACAATATTAAGTTGTCACCCGAAAGATAAAATATAACTCTACATTTGAAAAACTTTTTCGACACTGACGAATGAGAGATCGTTATGGAGAATCTGTTACATCTCTATAGGTAGACGACAGATCCTGCACCGGGGAAAAATATGCTTTGCAAGAGACAGGGAAAAAGTGAAGTTCCCAGGGAACGATATAACAAATTGCGTGCTACGCTCTGAGGGATGATCGCGGACGGTTTACGAAAATTTTATTCTGAGAAAAAAATTATTGCCTCGTTGGTCGCGTTGGTTGAAAGCGATCGGTGCCGATCGGGAGATTTTGGGTTCAATATCGGGTCGAGCATTATTGGATTTTTCTAATTTAGATTTTCTAGTAGTGGCTGGAGTCTGGATATGTGCCCGGTGTATGGCAATAGGGTCACCACCTATTCCATAGTGGGACGTAAGTTTAACTGTTGAAACGTGGGAGTGCTCTACACTCCTCTGCCTACCTCTTCGAGAATAACAGACGTGATGTTACGTTGATCTCACGACACCAGATCCCTTATGGAGTAAGCTGAAAATACCATCATCACGATCATCATAAGCCTATTAAAGGACCCTGTTGGAGTTAGACCATATCATCAAATAAATAAAATAAAGACATAACTATGTTTGTACAAATGTTTATATATATGTTTTCTAGGACTATCACCTTTCAAATCATCATAGTTTTGGATCTGCCTTTAATTTAGCTCTGCTGAGTTTAAGATCACATGACCGGGTGTGTGTTGGCCCAAGATATTAATTAGTCTGGCGATTGTACATGCAGCTTGTATGACGGTATACGTCAACGGATCCCATAGATACCTATATTCACTGAAATGGCACTGAAGTTACATCATACTTCAGGGGGAGACAGTCACTTAAAAACAGCCTTGCATAGGGTCATGTTATCAGATCTTGATTATCAAGATCTGGCGTCATCATAAATGTTAGACCTTTATTCATAGTAAATGTCTGTGTGTAATTTGTCTTTTTCGTCTGTTTTTGTGTACAGTGATCAGTTTACTTTAATATTGATCCAATAAGTTCTATCTAAGCTTAGTATGAAAGTTGCCATTCACGAGAACTTTAAAGTGCCTCACATTAGGAATGTAGAACCTTTTAAACGGTCGGCTGAAATGTAGAGTAAGTTGGAAGAAACATTTGATAGTTACGCGATTATTGTGGACTGGGGATAAGTGAACGCATATTAATTTGCATAGTTCTATTTTGAAATATATGGAAATTCAAAGATGAATATATCATTGTAGAATCCATTATCACAAGGCTAGGTCCGTATCAATGTAATTACATAGTTCTTCAGATGATTTGCTTACAAACTCAAATGTAAACGAGAAATAATAATAATAACCGTTATAGTGCCATGTCTATTTGAATATGATTTTGTAGCGGTTTCGATACTTCTGTCAGAAAATAAATAGAAGGTCATATATGAACAAGCCATTATATTACCGGTCATATTAATGCCATGTCTATTTACAATACGGTTTCTTAGCTCTACGGTTGGCGTACTCCCAACATCCAATAAATGGATTATCTGACAGGTCGTGTCATGTCGTAGGTCTGTGAGGCAGAATTATCATACATTCACATTCATAAAACATCGTAATAAGATCTCGTTTAGGTGATAGAATATTATTTTGCGTTTCTACTCCTATTTCCTAAGTTCCCTTAAAATAAATTGGTAATATTCCTCGATGTAGAGGTCCTCTACTGCTTAGAAAGTTTTTACGCGCGATGGTAATGCACCTGATGGTTATATTAAACGTAAGTTAAAGGTGTTTTTGGTTATTGAAAATAATGGTGGGTAGATAAATATTTATGGAGCCAACATAACTATATGATACTGCCTCGTGGGTAATGTCAGTTGCAAGAGCGCCTGCCGATCGAGAGGTTCTGGGTTCAAACTCCGGGTCGGCACTACTGGATTTTTCCAAATTACATTGTCTAGACCACTAGAAAATCCGACGAGCCACCAAGCTCGGAGTCCATATATGTGGCCGGTGTATGGCAATAGGTACACCACCTCTTCCGTAGTAGGACGTAAACGCAGCCGATGAAACGCGGGGAGGACTTCATTCCTCTACCTACTTTTTCGAGGATAACAGGCGTGATGTTATAATTGGTAAATATGTTTAACTTATATGGTCAACCAATACGATATTTCAAACTTTCCGCAAGCTTCGACTAGATGATCTAAATACAACACGCAAATTGAACTACGAAAATGTCAGTAAAGTGACAAGTGGTCATAAATTAGTCGGATGAAGTCAGATCATCTACATATACTACATATTTTCAATTGAAAAAACTTTCTATTCACATAATTGTAATCTTTCTTGAAAGAAACCTTCGCATATCAATCCTTAATATCGGTTCTATATCTATGTATTCAGTTATTCTTTTTCAAAACCTCTTATAAATTGGAATATTCGTTCTCTTAGATTCCGACTAAATGATAGACGCACGTACTGTGTAATATTCTAGTATGAGAGATATTACAATCGTGATAAGACGCTCATCTGCCAACCGAATTAGTATTCATGGCGCAGCCCAGACGTGGTCGGCTGCCGCGGAACGCCTAGTGTTTGAATAATCGTATCTCATTCCTATCATCATTATGTGCAAATCGTCGAACATATAGCTAGGTAATACCTATATAGAAATGCGAAAGTGTAAGCTTAATGATCTGAGTTCAAATTCGTATGTGGTTAAGACAATAAGTCGACTTCCTAATCTATGAGACGTAAAACATAGCAGATGAAAAGTGGTTGTAAGTATTTAAACGCGCCTATCCTGTCGAGAAATACAGGCGTGATGTTATATCAGCATATGTTTGAATTCAGCCTCTCACTCCAGGGGTATAGGATTCAATACGAGTTACGAACTGGTTAACAAAAAACATGAGTTTTAAGAATTAATACCACTTGCTATAAGGGTGAAGGATAACGTCGCTAGAAAACCTGTACAGTTTAGAGTTTTTTTTAATGTTCTTGAAAGCGTATGTAGTCTGCCGCCTCGCTCTTGACCTGCATAGACTCGGAGAGGTACCCTCGAGTTCTAAAACAATGGGCTATCATTGCTTTTCTACATCGACAAGTAGCTCGATATAACAGTAGTAATTTAGCAATAGATTGCAATATGCTATGCAATAGTCTGATGATGATGATCCATTCAAAATATCCTTTAAAAATATCCTTTAAAAGTATCCGTTAAAAATATCCGTTAAAAATTATTTTTATAACGACGAAGAAAAATATCTTGAATGACCCAAAGATATCCCCAAGAGTTTTTCATCACGCCCTTTAAGGCGTCTTACATGTACCAATCCTCACTTGACCGTTGTGGCGTGACATTGGCTTACCCTTCTCATTCTGAGGAGACCCACATCCTGGAGTCGGACTACAAAAGCTTTGATAAGCATTTAGTTATTCAATATGATAATAAGCAATTATCAATATCAGTTATGATAAGAAAATAAATTAAAGCCACATTTAATTTTGGACTTTGACTAAATACTATAATACGTAACTGAACTGCAACAATATGTAACTAAAACATGAGAAATAAATGGCATCTTGCGTTTAATAAAATAGTTGTGTAGGAACAATATTCACTAAAACAAGCAGAGAAATGTCTATTGAGTTAAAGTTAAAAACGCAACGTATTTCGCACCTATAATCCTAGAAGAGGTGGACAGAGGAGTGTAATCCACTGGCAAGTAACACCAGTTATGTTTACGTTCCAGGTGGTGAGTGTATTGGTATACATCGAGCATTGCTACAGACTCCACTGCCACTGTCAGAAATTTTAAATAGAAAAATCCAATAGTTTTTAATCCGAGGATCGAACCCAGGACACCACGATCGCTAGTCGCGCCTTGAGACAACGCGACAAACGAGGCATTGAAAGTAAAAAAATTAGAATCTTTGGACATCACGACGAAAACTAGAATGCTGAATGTGACATTTTCAAATTTAATGTCGCCAGCCATGAGACATTTATTTAATGTGAATATTAATTATCTGATCTACTTAAGATATATACTATCCGCATTTCAACGATCTTACTTATCCTCATCCTGTTCCCGTTAATTTAATACACACGTCCACATATATACATATGGGTGTGTGCGTGTACATTTTTATAGCTTCGGTTGTAATATGAAATATTTGTATTACCTATTGTGTACACACGATCCAATAGCGGGAGCGCGCCGTGTAATGCAATATACAACGAACATCTTTCACATGTGCCGTGACGTGCGAGGTCTCGTGAAATATCGTATTTCTTGCGCCCGTAGCATACGTCATGATCGATGAAACCTCCTCAGGGCACTGTTCCCTTGATAAGTAACCTGTAAATCTCATTCATTCAGTCCCTTTCGTGTTGTTCCACGCCTTACTTGTTGTTGAATACAATATTTTACACTCCTGAATTATAAACGGCACTTTAAATTTTATAAATAATACAAGTGGACAAGCTGAGTAGAGCCATGCTGTTAGAAATTTTCTTTCTTTTTCTCATCCTCAAAGTTATTAAGGTTATAGAGGAAATAAAAGATATAGTTGTGACTGACTAAAAATATAATTACATATAACATTATTATATAACTAAAAATATAATTACTTATATAACATTACATCGAAATTATATTTATAATAGTTCATGCTGTTATTAAAAAAAACTATAATAAATACATACATAACATTCCATCTTTTAATTACGTCTGAGCCTTATTATAATTAACACTAATTTACTATTCACAAAGATATTTTTACTTTTGGCAATACAAATACGATGCTACAGGATTAAGGATAGGTTAATTAATAAATTATTATTAGAAACTACTATTTTTACTACCAACGGCTTAAGCGCCAAGGTAGAAAATTTTTATACAGATAGTAAAATTTGTATAATTCTTTTCAACGTTAATCCTGATCTTGGACCTAGTTCTGGTATATTTTACTTGGTAGATAATATTACGTAACTTCACGCCTGTAATCTCCGAAGAGGTAGGCAGAGGAATGCAGAACACTC
>DWTO01004471.1:0-11515 GCA_018244755.1 Jemadia pseudognetus
GGAGAGAATGCCATTAGGCATTAAGTACGCCCTTGTAGCCCTTAGATTTAAGGTGTTAGACAAGAATAAATAAATAAATAAATATTAATCTTCGGCTAGGTAGAGGGACGATGCGCAAAGTGGTTGTCAGAGGTTGGATGCAAAAAGCTGAAGATCGAGCTCAGTGGAGCTCAGTGCTATTTGAGAGGCCTATGTCCAGCAGTGGACGGAAACAGACTGATGATGATGATAAAAACAATACTTATTTCATGATATATAAGAATCCAAGTACAAATTATCCTCAAATCACTTGGGGTTGAAGGTGTTGGAGATTAGCCCGTAGACTCTTAAATAACTTTACGTACTAGAAAGGCTTTCGTCGTCTGTGCAGTTGCGAAAACTGAAGTTTTG
Source organism: Jemadia pseudognetus (assembly GCA_018244755.1). Taxonomy (NCBI): domain Eukaryota; kingdom Metazoa; phylum Arthropoda; class Insecta; order Lepidoptera; family Hesperiidae; genus Jemadia; species Jemadia pseudognetus. Next base: position 391 of record DWTO01004471.1, read on the forward strand.
TTGCCATATATCCAGAAAAGGGGATTCGATGGAGCAACTTGTGTTGCAGACATGTGAGATGCAAGAGAGCTGGTAAGCGTCTACCTGTACGTTGAATCGGTGGTATAATAAAAGCCAGGTATGTAGTGATATTACGTGACGTCCAGCAAACCAGGAAACAAATGATGATGCAGCGCGGCAAGCTATGTGACCACACCAAAGACGGCCACTCTGTCAACAGTGTATTAAGAACAAGAAGACCCTTATGGAACATTTGTACTTCAGGATGTCGAAGCATTTATTCTGTTACTTTCAAAATATTTTGATGAAATTAAATTTACTAATATAACAAAATATCAAGATAAAAATATTTGTTTATCTCCTGCGGTTGCTTAACTTGCTCGGCGAACAGATTTGCAAAGGGCGGCGTATAGCTTAACAAATTACAATTAAAATGATTTATAAAGTGCATAAATAATAAGTTAAATGTTAAATATGACGCCTCCGACCATTTCTTATTCGTATCCATTACAGTGTCCCTAAACATCGTAATAAATATACTGATACTTTTGCAATACCGTCCTGATATTACGACCATATTGGCGCTACAACTCGGGATAACAAATTATCGTATAATGTCCTTAATTTACGTACTACAGTGATTATTATATAAAAACGTAAATTTTTAATGTGATTTTACTGATACCCGAAGACAATAACAAATGATAATGGTGTTGAAATATTGCAATAAATATATTGTGTTCTGTATCATCACATCACCCATTATCGTTCTAGTACTGGACATAGGCCTTTCGCAAGGTATGTCACAGCGCTCAGTCTTCCGCAATACTCATTCAGCTACTACCATATGCCTTTTTAAGATCGTGAGTCCCACGGGTCGGAGGGCGCTCCACAGTACGCCTGCCAACCAGTATAGGCATTAAATATACATACATGGGCTTATTTTGTAATACTTCTGAGTAGATGAATGAGTAAAATACAGGATATATTTATCATTTTTTGTAATGCTTATAAACCTTCCAGTAAAATATGGTCTGAGATATGTGTTTACAGGCAATAGTATAATTAGGAATACGCACCGACCGCGATGTAACAGAATATTATAAATGGGAAAATAAAACGAATACTTCACTTGAATCTATTTTTATTATAAATAAGAATACACAAAAATAAATGTTTTACAAATTACGATAACATGTTCTTTCTTTATTTATTTATTTATTTTATAAATGTAATACTTTTTTTACGTTTTAAAATGTGCCGATATCTTCATTACATTTAAACGAATTTTCTAACCGAAACATTTTGAAAAATAAATAGGGTATTCAAGAATATATTTTCTATAAATATTCAATTGATCTAAGCCCTTTTGATCATACGAGTACATTTCAAAACATCAAAGATGATTTACCACCTATTTCGTTCGGTTCTTATAAAAATTGCTCAGCCTTTCATAAAATTATGTCACACGTGTCACGCGGCGCACATTCGGGCGAAAAACATACGTAGGCTTGCGTCCAAACAGTGTGCGGTTGAAAATCCGTTCCCCGCTAACAGCGAATTTTCGATAGTAGTACCTCGCTCCGCTCCCACTCGTTGCGTAATGTACGAGTATGTAGATTCCTTCGAACAGCCCGGTTTGCAAAACTGAGGGGATATTGATCGTATTTAACAAAGTCTATTTTTACATTTCAACTATTGGAATTGGACAATTGGAAGTGTTTATTGGTGATCTTTTGCACTTGTTTCCATATTACATGTATTTTGCTAATCAAAATATCTCTTTAGTACAGAACTAATAAATTAATTAGTGGTTTGAGTTTCAAAAATGTTACTTCTTGTCGTAAAAATTCTTAAACACGTATATACTTTCATTTTTAAAAGTAAAACATGTACATCTATGGGTATATATTATATGTAGGTATTTTTATGTACATGCAATATATACATACGTGGATCTGAATATAAGTCCGAGTAGCTTTTTATCAATTAAAATAAGTAAGAATTAGTTGTTAACCGATAAAATCGACAGTTTTGTAATAACTTACGATTGGCGTCATAAGGGAAGGGTCCAACAAAACATAATATATCTCCTACGGGAATATAATCGATACCGATGTTGCGATCGTTAATCGACATCTCTTATCGTGTGGTGCGAAAAAGTACACAAATCACACCTCTCGCTTGCATCCTTTTTATTTTTTAAACTCAACGCATTGGAAACATGTTTTGCTGCGGCTTTTTGCTCTTTCACCGTCGTTTTGAATCCTTTTTGCACGTTTTCTGGCGCAGTTAATGCCTTTTAGGCTGCATTATAGGATGTTCTGTTACACCACCGGGTTCGATAAAATTTCGTGATGCTTTAATATGTACGACCGTTATTTATATTATTTTAAACCAGTACTAGACTTGAGCTTGAGTTATGAGCTATGTTTAAATATATATATATATATATCTTAAGTCACAAAGAGGACACGATAGTACAGTGATGGACAGTAATGTCACTGGAAGCTTATATGTACATCTTGGAATTCTGCTTGGCGTTTTCTAAGTCTTTTGAAGTCTGTCAATTTGCACTTGGTCAATATGGCTGACTATCTTAATCCCTCCCTTGCTGAAAAATCCTATTTCCAAAAGTGAAACTATCGAGAGATTGATGACAATAATAGCAATAAACGTGTACGATATTTGACGTTGTGTTTCCGTTTGTATTAAACACTACCTACATAAATTTGTACAACTTACTTGTTATCATATGTAGTTCTGGTTGCAATCAGAATCTGCCACCACGTTATTGACTGAGGAGTAAATTGTAATTCATTGTGTCATAAGTCTACATTCATTATATCATATCACGTGTTGTTGTACCAGACTAGTATTTCTCTCCTCTCCGGAGGACGAAACCACTCTCAGAAGCTCTTAAAGTTTTCACAAGGACATTAGCATGGTACCAAAACATCAACAAACATATTGAGTATGATAAAGTTTAACTCGTTCTTCAATCTGTTTGTATGTCCAGCTGATTTTAGATAGAAGTGAAATGATTTTTACACAAATTTTCTCGGTAATTAGAGAACTGTTGATGATGTATTTATGCTTGAAATTGAAGATAAATTTCAATTAATTGAATATATTTATTTATATTATATACTTTTGGGAGTGTACTACATTCTTCTGCTTACCTCTTCGGGGATAACAGGCGTGATGTTACGTTTATATTGCGCTAGGGCGCTATGGCGTGGCCTGCCTAGGCACAGCTATATGCCCTGGCCGTGTATGGGCAGTTCGGCAAAAGCGTAGGCGACACGAGAAGTTATGTTCTGCGATCCCCAACCCGCATGCCTACCGTATCTTAGTAAATATTTCAATAAATCAGAACAAAATAAAATTATACAATATTTGAAACGCAGATTAAGACACGAATCGGCACTCCGTGCAAAACGAGTCATTATACAATTCTTATTTAAATGTCAGATTACCAGGAAGTCGTAATTTACGGATATTGCTAGGCTCATGGATATAATATATTGTCATCTATTCAATCGTGAAAATTTTAGTGAAATTAATTGTTTGAGAAATGTATAGAGAAATCATCAACGCGATTATAAATGTAAATTTAAATGCAAATCAGATCATACATAAGTTTTAAAAAGGCAGTCTTACACAAGCTAAAAACTATCGCTTTATGCTTGAATACTATTCGCCTCGACCCGGTGAGAACTATTTAAGTATAAATCTCTTCAAGTGACATCTTTAAAGATTTAAACGGAACTTAAAAACTTAAATTGTCTTAAAATTGAAAACGCAAACGAGTTTCCGCTTTTCCGGTCGCGACAAATCTTACTTTCTACCGCTGTTATACGAAGTGAAATAAGTGGTTTTGGCAAGTGTGTCAATGGTTTATAAATGTTCAATTATCAGTAAAATCAATTATTACCAATAAAGATCTTGATTAATAATATTTTTTCAATTATCTTATTCTGCTTATGATAACGTCAACTGTTTTAATTATAATATAGTTAAGGTGGAGTTGTAATTGATACAAAATAGTTTTTTGTAATGTCCTTTCCGCAATGTGCTGAGCTCAAATCGTATTTTAATACCAAATAACCGTAATTTACAATTGCATCTATTCCAATATTATGTTATAAGTCAAGCGTCAAAAGATACATATTCTAACGAAATATTGGCTCGTGTTTATTAATTATATTTATTTTATTTTTAATTTTAATCAAGTTTACAGTACAATGTTTCATTGTACAATTTCTGAGAATTTTATTGACATACGTCGCGTTCATGATTTTAAAATGGCCGCCTTTATAAATTCCCAATTTGATTGATGAATCAAATAACTTGAGATTTACATAGCTTTTTTAATAAGCGAATGTGTTGTGTACATTTTTTTACAAGATTAATCACTCCGAGCAGAGGATGTGGAGCCCTTAATATGTAAATTTGATTTAAGCCTCTTGTTTTAATTTCAAAGGAAATTTTCAATTTTGTCACGGTCAATTGTGTTAAGTTTTTTTTAATGAATATTGATTGCTTTATTTTGGTTCTCGACATATTATATTCATTAATTTACCGATGTAAAATGTACAAGTAAAAAATTATAAAGTTCGTTGTTAACTGCTTTAGGTCATTATCTGTTAATGTCATAATGAAGTTTGTCTTTTATAATATTAAGCTAATTTTCAAAAATCAATAAAAATCTGTTTTGTCCATTTGTAGTTGATGTGTTGATCTACGTCATAACAAGTCCCAAGGAATGAAATGGTATGGCAAATAATTCTTTGCTAATTAGGGGTAACAAGGGGTTCTACTGCCGCTATAGGCCTAAGCTTAAAGTCTTCGATATTTTCATCGGGTCTTCCATAATTATCGGCGAGCAGGGATGTAGTAGTTCGCGACGATGTAGGTGTCTGGAATGCGGTCCGATTCACGCCGAGCGCCAATTAGCGTTCGGAACGAATGCGACCGGTTAGGGGTACGTACTCATTTAGCCGCGTCGGTTGGAAAATCATAGGAATTTTACATTCAATTATTATTGCACTATTTCGCTAGGTTCCTTACGTAGACGAGAGCATCAATAGAGAAATATCTTTATAGATCTGACGTGGTTTTTTTTTTATTCATCAATCGCTCTCTTCATACACACATGGTTTTGGAAACTTCTGACTTCCCCGTGGAAAATAGCAAAGTGCTATGCTATATCCTTGAAGTATGGCAATAGGCTCACCTATTCCATTGTAGGACGTAAACGTAACTGGTGAAACGTGGGAGTGTTCTATATTCCTCCGTCTACCTCTTCGAGGATTACAGGTGTGATGTTACGTTAAAATTGCTTATTCAGATTTAACATTTGTGATTTCAGGTGATAGAGTCTATCCACTGTACCTCGCTTATCCATACAAACCGAAAGTGATTCAATACTTCTAAACGAGAGAAACCCCTCCTTTAACATCCACTCAAATAGGATATTTTTAAATCGCGATCAATCAATTCTACACTTTAAAGGCTTCTCGTCTCTTACATTGTAAGATAAAACCATAGCATTATGCAAATCTCCTTATTTCTTGTAATGTTTGTAGTCAGGTAAGCCACATTAATGCCTAGTGTATACTTTGATGACGTTTTCCTTAGCAACTATTATCTTTTAAAATTTGCGCGGCATCTGATTACTTCAAGCTATATTCATAACATCTGTTGATACACGAGAATCTGTTCATACGATACACAGACGATACACAGTGCTTCCTTTCAATTAATTTAATGAGATTAAATGAAATTAAATTTTTACTTATATACTATAAAAATCGGTGTACTATATCCTTAACTTGGTTTCTACACATATACATAATTAGCGAATTTGAATGCAATTATGTGGTTCAATAAAATTAAGTATTTGTATCGAGATCTAAGTATCTATTAAGATAATTGTCTGTATAAGTTATATAGTTTTTTAAATACATCGTTTCAATATGTTCTACATGGTACATATTTGAAAATCATTAGAGTTCTATCGACATAGGAAGGCTCATCTGTGCGGTGCATCTATTTCTGTCACAAAGTGGATTTTCTTGTCGAAGATACTGCCGTCATTCTGTCTAGAGGAAGTGTTACGTAGACATGTACTAACAATGAACGATTTTAACTTAGTTATCAGTATAAATATATCGGTGGATCGACTGGTCATACACTATTTAAAGTCAAAAAGAGACAACTCCATGCATCAATCACCAGTATCATCAAGCTTTGTATTTTTTAATTTTTTTTTAAACATTTGTATATTTCTGTGATGTACGTCGATTCAGAAACACCGATATAAATCGATTTTTAAACTGAATTTCACTTCATTGTCCGTCATGTTATATTTCGGTTTCTCTTTTCTTATTTAAGCTCCCACGTCAGTCGACTGGTGATCGAGTGGTTCTGGGTTCAAATCCCGGGTCCGGTATTATTGGATAACTGATTTTCTAGTAGAAATTCCTAGTGGTGACTCGGAGCCTGGATTGTGCTTGGTGTATGACAATAGGCTCACTTTCTATTCCATAATGGGGTGACGTAATTGCGAGCATACTATACTCCTCTATCTATCTCTTCGGGGAACACGAGCGGGATGTTATTTTTTTATTTACTTTTATCCAACTTTCTCTATTTTAATTTTTTTTTCACTTAATATTGTAACTTTTTATTGCTGTTTTTAATAATATGATCCTTGTTTTAGGGGAACTTTTTGAAATTATCATTGATTACGACACACGTGACCAGTGAAGCAGACTATACTCAAAATATCAATTAAGATGATACCGTCATTGTTGACGTATGGATAAACCTCTTTTCCTTATTATATGTTGTCTCAGTCTAAGGTTATAGTCAATTATTTTACTTACTTATGTACTTATGTTGTAAGTAAATACGTAAATCAAGTACAATATATAACGAAACATTTAAAACTAATTTCTAATTTGTTCATTTAGTGAAAACGGTGCCATGAAGTTTCTTAAGTGAACATGCAATCAACATGGGCGTTGTTCGGACTTTCAGTTTCACACGTCTTTGGAGCCGTCTGCTTGCTATTCATTATAACTTTATGCCCCGTACTGCACTTGGAAATCGATTCGTCAAGTGAAAAGTAACTCTATTCCTTCACCACAAAGGTATAATATAATGGAGACGCGACCCCTGTACCGCAAAACGGTACTATAAAGTTGTTTTACATGACGTTAAGTACGCTCTTGTCAAATGCTTCGGTCCGTCTGATCGCGTTCGTTACGCGCGACTACGACCCGACCACGATCAATTAACTTTACGTCTTTTTCAAATATATTTCTTATTTATATTTTTTTTTGTGTTGCGCTCTCTGCCTACCCCGCAAGGGACCTTTTTTTCTTGTAGATCAAAGACCGGTTAACTTTCACATTTCAACAATAGTTAATATAGACGTTGGCAATATTTATAGCACATACCTACATATTATATAATAAATTTAATGTTAAATACATATTATATTTGGGGTATAAACCTTCTTTAACGAGAGATTGTTTATAGTAGAGTGCTCTGACCTTGCAACACATCAAATAATAACATATAATTCTCTCTCTGTGTGTTATGATAGTCATAAACATATCCTATCTCACTACTTACTACGACAATGTCAATTCGTCAAGGATTGATGGTCATTTCTTTATTGAAATTGGTATTAATTGATTGATTATAATTATCCAATTGTAGTTTATTACATGTTATTTGTTACATTATCATACGTGCATTGATGGTAAAATATATTCTAAGTTTCTATTCAATTTAAAATTGTTAGATGTTAATAATACCCCGAAAATATTTTTTACTAGTCTGTATCGAGAAATGTGGATATAGCATTAATGAACTTTATATCGTTGGACAGTAATATAGGGACCTCCAGTAATCGAATACAAGTGCGCGAACATTGTTAGAATTTCGCGAATCGTCGTAATCGTGACGGAGGGAGGAATCGTTATTATATTTTTAAAGCTCAGGTCGTGACATTTAATAGTAAAGTTTATCAATGCTATTACGACATGTGATTTATTAAAAATTGTTACATCTCTTCAATGTAGCATTTAATTCGTTTTCATTCTAATATTGTACAGTCATTTTTAATCTCGCAACATTGATTAAATAATTCGTAAGAGAATGTTTTACATAAGTGAATCGATAGACCTCTGTCTGTGCCCTGGCTTTGTGAAAGCCGTTGCTTAATCGGTTTTCTATTGCTTAGCAGGAATTCTTGCAAATGCAAAATCATGTTCTTATTTATAAGTTGTTTTAGTTATACATAATAAAATATATAATTGTAACGTAATATTTCATTGGGGGACATCGGTAATCTCAGATCAGATCCATATTGCTCGTGGCTTGTGCATATTTGTGGTTGCTTGTGTCATAATGCAAATTTTACTACATATAATGAATTACGTTTGAACATACCTATGCATATCTTAAAAAGGCTTTTTATTTCTAATTACTTGGAGTATTAGTAAGCTTTATGTGTGTGTGAGAATGTATACAAGAGTCGATGTGTGCGTATTCACGTAATTAAATATGTATGAAACAGGACAGAAAAAGATAAAGATACAAATGTTATTCCGCAGGGGGTAATGATAATCCGTTTCCATGTAAGTACTGAATACTAAAACACGGTAAGATTTAATTTCTAAAAAGATCGAGTTACCGTTACGAGCCCGATCATATTCACACACGTTCCGTACATTAAATAAAATTGTTCGGACAACTGATAATAAACTATTCGTTTAGTTGTTTTCGTCATTTGCATATTTCACTGTAACATGATATTAGGGTATTTAAGCGTGGGTGATACAGGGTGTTTTCGATTAACTCTACCAATTATTTTTTTTAATAATTGACAATTTTATTGGCTTCTCACGATTGTTTTAGTTAACAAGCAATTACTATAAATAAGAATGACATAAGACCATCTTTTTTCTTTTGTTTTGTAATTTTGTGGTTTTATAATATCATATTCATTATCATTTTTATTGGTCCTTTGTTATAAGTAGATGAGAGTCACTTGCCAGAATGGGAAGGAATAAATAAAGACGGAAATGACTAAGTGTGGTCGGATAGTTTTTTGTGTTTTGGAAAACGTCATTAAGTGAGAGTATATTTATAACTGTGTTTTCTATGTATGTTGATCAAATGGTTAATATATATACCAAGCATGTAACAATACAAAACATTCTGCTATTAAGTTACCTTAATATGACAGGCCTATTGGGGGAGGACTGAGTGAGCTAGACCGACTGCCGGGGGCCATACATATATTCGATTCCCATTTGGGTAAAAGATTTGTGAGCCAAGTTATTTGTGTAATATACGTAATATATGTGCAATGAAAGAAAAGTATTTATAAGTCATTTAATTGTCATAACACGTCTCTGCTTAATCTGAGAGACAGCGGTGAATGGAAAAGTCTAGAATATTATATAATACTGTTTATTCCAACCCTTAAACAGTGTTACTTCAGTTAACCAATAAAAGATAATTAATCAAGATATCTCAAAACATACATATAAGACACTGGCCTAACGAACGTAACTTCACGCCTATAATCCCTGAAGAGATAGCCAGAGGAGTGTAGTACACTCGCACGTTTCACCAGTTACGTTTATGTCCCGATATAGTATAGGCAGTAAGCATAAAGCTATACATCGGGTACAAATATAGACTCTGAGCCATTACTAGAAATTTCTACTAGAAAATTTAAGTTAGCCAAACCAATAGTACCGGACCCGGGTTTGAACACAGGACCGCTCGATCAGTAGTCTCGCTCGCAAGTGCTTACCCGGCTAACGAGGCAGCCGGACCTAACGTCCGTATCCAAAATTAGACGACATACTCAGATTAAGTGGAGCTTTTAACGAATTTATACTATCACAAGTGTCTGAAGTGCACTTAGCGTGGGATAAAAATGCATTCAACACCAAATCGCGTGAAACTGCGATACGGAACTGATATTTGTAAGGTGTCTTGTTGCTGTATACATTACACGTAGGTAGTTATATCTACATATGTGTCGCTGGAATATCAGTTCTAAAGTATCTTCCAAATTGTCTACTATCAGTATAATATTAATTGAAATTATAATTCGAAAAAAGAGAGTGACATACGAAGTGCCTATATAAACACGAAAGTGATTACATATTCATTTAAAATTTTTGTCGTGAACAATAGCCCTTAAACCTCATGGAGGTTTCAAATGTTACTTAAACATATTAGAATGATTTCATTCATTCGTTCAGCCTACTGTAGTATGCTCCAAGTCTTCATAAACCTCTTCAGATGTCGTTTCATAATCACATATACGTACATAATAAATACACTCACATATGCATGAAGAACATACGTAATTATCTGCGCCGAAGTGAATTAAGCTCAAGAACCGGAGTTCCCAAGAACCGCCTATATCGTGCCTACTGAGCAATTACCGAAAGGTTAACTCGCATTAAACGTTATTAACACTACACGAACTCAAATGAGCAATAACTTCATAGTAATAATGTACTTAAGTCTTAAAACATTACCGCTCTACCAGAAACTTAAAGTATAAGAACGTTTATTTATAGTTTTGCAATACTAGAATGCTGTAAATATTGTTCTCGTAAATTATTATCAGCAATCGTTACTAATATTAAAAAATAATAAAATACTACCAAAATCAGTTGACTTAAATTAATATGCTAATAAAAAACCAATTATGGGCATGGCTAATTTTTATCTGAATTTTATAAATTTTCATAAATTTTTAAACAAAAATAGATACAACAAATTCTACGTTGGCCGAGGTAATCAGGCTCCATTCTAAAGTAGGTAATCGTAGAATTTACTACATGTCGAATATTAGATTATTATTGAAGTAAATGTAGCTTATGGCATGTTATGCCTGACCGGTTCTCGTCTGACCTAGTGCCAAACGTAAGCACACATTTAATATACCTGTACTCAAGTAAATTAAATGAATTTACTTTTAGTAGGTAGGTAGGTATACGTGTAAAAAAAAAAAGTAACTTCACGCCTGTAATCCCCGAAGAGGTAGGCAGAGGAATGCAGAACACTCCCACGTTTC
>DWTO01004472.1:0-11514 GCA_018244755.1 Jemadia pseudognetus
AATAGGTGGTGAGCTTGTTGCCATGAATCGGGCACAAATTAAATAGCAAGTTATATTTAAACTGAAAGCATATTTTTTTAAGAGGTGCGCGCTAGAGTTTGAACCCGGTCTCCCGGAGTGAGAGATCGATTGCAAACCACTAGGCTATCACTGCTTACTTAATTATGATTAAGTAAGCAGTGATAACCTAAAATTCGACTATATGTAGTCGAATTTTTACATACTTAAACATTAGTGGATATTAAAAGTCAATGTCGCATTTGATTAAAATCTGTGACTGGCTGCAGATAGGAGCTGGATGGAAAAAGCCATGAACGGAGCGCCATGACACTAATAAGTTAATGATTATTAATTAACGAGTCAATTTAATCGGAAAAAGATAAAATTTTCTACATCTTTTGTAATTTTCCGATGCTATACCTAAAAATTTACAAAATCATTATTTCTTTTATATTCAAACTAAACAAAACCCGAATTAGGACGCTTGTCCACTGAAATCTGTGAGAAACTTGATATGTATACAAACAACGTATAACTGAATACGTAGGTGTTAAAATCGCACCCTCCTCACATTTTTATCGTCATTGATAATACTGGCAATCTTCAGTTTTAAAAGCCTATCACCCGTTTAACATCAATAAATCTTAGTACGAGTACAATGCTGCTCTTCGAATTTATCATATTTTAAAACATTATCCAAGAAATGTTCTTAAATAATCCACAACTAAACGTACCTAAGCAGACAATAGAATGAACGGTATATAACTGTTAATAACAAGAAAACAATTTGTGAGAACCAGTCACCAAGGGATTGTCAGTCAAGAAGAAAAGAATAAACCCCTTAAAAGACCCCAAGTTATAGAACTGTGAGAACAACACAGCTGATAGATAGATGCCTCGTTCAACGCGGTCGAGGAAAAACGTTCGTGGAATAAACTGAATTCAAATAAATTCTCTTTTAGACATTATGAACGTGACAGCGAAATTACCATAGAATTGATACGCCCAATAAAGTTATTATCCTATCCAAATCTGATTGACAGCAAGCATTTTATTCTACAAACAATTGGCTTTTATTATTCGTTCTATCAGTAAGTAACGCAGATTTTCTTAAAACTTTTTAGGGTTGATATAATTTTAATATGTACGAGTAACAATCTATGAATTCTTCATCTACGAGTAACTAAAAGTATAGATTTTTTTCAAGTTAATTTACAGAGCTGTCTAATATGATACACCATATGAAACTAAAACAAAATACCGACACATCAAACAATTTAGACCATCATATCCTGAAAAGTGCGAACAATATGGCGTAAACTGTCATAAACATTTTATACTTTTTTGTTTGCTAATCTCTTTTTCTGTGGACATAAATAAACTGAAAATGATAATAACACTTTCGAAACTTCCGTTGCCGTATGTACAGAAACGGCTTGAAAGCTTATAAAAGACAATTTCAACGTAAAAGAGTTACATAAACACAATGGGTTTCAAACGCATGTTAATGGTGCTGATTTATACGACACCCATAATTTTGGGTCTGAGCGACATCTCAATAAAGATGTCGCTTAGCTATTTCGAAGAAAACTACATCAAAATAATTTGCATATTGACATGTCGTCTTGATCGCGGTATGTATTTTGTATACTATTTTGCTAAACTGGTACAAATAGCAAATACATATTCTACATCCAAACAAAATTCGCTTCTTGGACTCCAGTAAGTTTTCAATATTCTATCAAGCTGATTGGGTTCAATAAAAGTATAGGTGTCTGCTTATATTCTCCGAACATATCTTCTAGGGGATCTTGTTAAAGTTTATCCGTTGTTTTTTATATCATAGTTGTATGAAACATCTTTATTAGATATGTCTTTGTTGGAACCAATGTTTCATCGCAGTCAAGCATAAAGGTAGGTAACCACGTTGTTCATCCAAGCAATAAACTGAAACATACTGTGTCACCAAAACGATCTTATAAACATAATTTTCTAACAAAAACTCAATAAAAATCAAACGGTGTGTGAAGCGACAAATAACCTACGACATTTCATAAAAAATGTTTACTCACTTGCTCATGTAATACAAGAAATATTTCATAGGAATATTAAAGAAGGCGAATTCGCCGAAACAAAGATAAAATCGCGGCGTAAGCAGCCAAGTTTATTGTTTATAAATTTGCATAATACTTAAAACTCAACGGACTGTTTGGGTTTGAACGAGTGAATAATAATAATATTTACACTAACAAATTCTGCATTGAAACAAATACTTTACTCCATTGAATGAAACTCATTCGCTCCGCAAACAAAATTACGTACCGTGATATTTTGTAGGAAAACTGAAGTAAAATTTGCTTACTTACGCGTTTGCCGCGAATCACATTTTTCGTTACGTAACTCAGTAACAAGATGTTTTTTTTTATTTCTTGTATAAGACATTGTTATAATTTTTTTCTCCTATGTTGCTTTATGTAATTATTTTTATTAAAAGTGTATTACCCACGAACGTAATATATTTTTATTTATTTATCCTATATTGTCAGTAACAAAAGGTGAATTTTATACCAATTGACATTTTCTGTCAATCAACCCCGGTGAAGATGAAAAGTTGAGTAGGCACCTATAATTTGAGTTCCAAGAAAAAAACTCCATAATAATATATGTACTTATACTGCGTTGCTTGTGTACACATATTATCTTCAAGCTTCGTTCGGATAATCAGGTAATGTACATGTGTAATGAACCTTATTTTTCAGGGATTTTAAGTTTTGCCAAGGAGACAAACTATTCAGTAGCAATATCTTATGTGAATATAAACTTATTTGAGGAATCAAAATTAGATGCGTGTCTTAAACAGCCGATGACAGTGCTCGGGGTAATCTTGGACGCAGACTGCGCCCGATATGAGGATGTTATGTCACACGTAAGTGTTCTGAACTATCTTGAAATATCAATAAATCTGAATATTTATTATTTGAACGTAGCTTTCGAAACCGACGTGATTATATGAAGAGAGTGAAGAATATTGAAGTCATAGGACCAACGACGCAGACATACTGCGTCGTCGATCCTATGACTGACTCGTTGGTCCTATGACTTCCTGATTGGTCCTATGACTGTCTGGTTGGTCCTATGACTGAATCGCGTAATACCATGTATAGAACTAAAAAAATCAGTTCAGTTCAGTCCTACATATGCCAATAATACCCATGTACCAAACCCTCTCTCGTTCAAATGCTATCAAAATAATTACATGCAATATGCAACCCAAAACTTATAATTCCCCAACAAGTTTTCTAACAAACGTAACTACGAAAACACTCTAACAACGTTGAGGTGAAACTCGTAACTTTGAGTCGGCAAATTCAATTTTGCCTGTATTATACCGGGTCATTTGTTAGATTACTTTCCAAATTTGCTAGATGATAGATAGATTTCCATTGGAAACTTTTTGTATTGGACATGTGTAGTACGCCATGTATATCTTTGGAATTGTTAAAAGCAATGGTGAGACGCGCTTAACTTATAATTATAATCCCAATTAAATTTTAATTATTTTCGGCTCTGAAACTGTAACGTCTGAAACCGGGACTGAAACGTCACAATTATAGTCCGCTCCTTCATTATCTTAAATATTATACTGCGAAAGGCACAAAGAAAAATGAATATTCAGACAATACGCAGCACATAATTATACTTTATAAACTTAATATGAAATACACTACTACACTCATACAAATTATAAAAGTATAAAATACTAGTTAAGTCGAGTTAAAGACTGTTTAACTACGAGTAACTTTTAAAATTTTCTTTCTTAATATAATAAGCACGAATTTGACTGGCCCGTTCACTAACGGGCTCATTCAGTCAGGTTCGCTAACCACCGTTAGCGAACCTGACTGTTGCGTCGGGAGCCGTGGGTTCGATTCCCACCAAGAATAAGTATTTATGTGATGAGCAAAAGTATTTGTTCTATATTTGGGTGAACAATAAATTAATTGACTGTACATTTCAAGGCATCATCAAACATGTTATTAGACAGACATCATAAATGGTTAGTAATAGAAGAGAACGTACATAGAAGTAAGCGTACAAATCACAAGTCTAGAATTTTGTATGAAGAAAAAGACAGCGCGTTAATGAAATTCTTAGAAAACATGGACTTAAGTTTAAACTGTGACATTACTGTAGCAAAACAAACCGGTAAGTATGTTGTATTTTATTGTATAATTTGAGGTATATTATATGTATATGTTAAATATACATATGTAATTGGTATATTATAATTTGGTCTGTACAGTTGAAAGTATACAAACGACTTGACAACTTACATAGAAATATGTTGAAATATTTATGAATGTTCGTAGTGAGTATACAATAATGAACTAAGATGTTGAGAACTGGCGAGGATTGTAAGAGCGGTTTCCCGTCAATCAATCATCTCTAATACGATTACTTTCCACAGGAACTAAGGAGTTCCATCTGTTGGAAGTGTTCAATTTCGGAAAAACGAAAGGTGGAAGATTTTTCAATAACAAATTGGGAATTTGGCGTTCGAATACAGGTCAATATGTATAAATATAATTTTTTGTAAACGCGGTTATTATTGACGGTGTATCTGCTAAACGACATGTTTGAAATCATATAGCACAATATATGTGATGTTAATAGTTTCCGTTTAAAATATATTGTTAGACATGTTTTTCAATCCAATTTACTTTTCGTAATAAATTTATACTTTATCTTGCAAACGGAAGTCACAGTACTAGAAATTGTGATGGTTACAATAAAAAAAATATTTTATGAAACCATTGGAGAGCTATAAAATTACAGAATTGTTTTTCATTACAAAGGAATCTCTAATCCAATTTTATATTATATCGTTGTTAAATAATTTTTTATATCTGACTTATATATAAATCTTAATTTATTTTTAGGTTTTCATATAACAAAACGTTATAAATATTACAGACGATGGAACTTTCAAAATATGTCGCTACGAATGATCGTTGTGGTATGTTTTAATAAATTCAAAATGTTTTTCTATATTATAACTACACGATACTTTTTAGAAAGATAAGAATGGAACTAGGCTGCAACTTTGACGCGCTCATTTTGAAAAGTGACCCAAGTTAATAATAGAACAAAGTATATCATTTTGGTAGCAAAATTTCAAGCATAAAGTGATCTCATAACGTCTTTATTAATAAATTATGAAACGTCTGAGTTTGTCTTATTGCTCGCGCGTGACTTGTCCAAAGATTTTATTAATACTATCGTGATCATCACCATCATCGACATCATCATGAAATCCTAGGTTTATCGTTCCACTATCCTATCGTTACAATTTATCGTTCCACTGTCCTATCGTTACAATTTATCGTTCCACTGTCCTATCGTTACAATTTATCGTTCCACTCTTGGCACACAGTTCTTTCAGATTTAGAGGGTTCAGACTAAAGTCTGCCACGTTGGCCACGTGCTGGGTTTCATACTTCACAATGCCTTAGAGAACATTTTTTGTTGAGAATTCTAAGGTGTGCAGGTTTTCTCACCACGTTTCTCTTCATTGATAAAAATTGTTTTAGAAACTTTTTCGTTATAAAGGCATAAATGAATATGATTCAAAGACATTTTTAATGTTTTTAGATGTCGGTATTCCCTAAAAAGTTCGACGAACAGATGTTAGTGAACAGAGTACCTGGACCAGGAGTAAACGCGATCACAAACATTGGCGCCAGTGTTTTACATGAAATCGCACAGATTCATAACTTCAGGTGAACAGTTAGAGGCTTGGCTTTTAATCACAAGGATATACGAAGCAAAAAATTAAGTGATTTGTGTACAAGTCTACATTAACCATTAAAGTGACGATAAGAGTAGGTAGATTGCAAACGTTCCTCTCACGCGGAAGAAGTGTGAATTGTAATTGTTATCAAAACAAGGACTAAAACATGTTTAATATATTACGCCGATCTTCCACAGATACATTTATACGATTACCGACCAGTGGATTGGACCGTTTCAAAAAAATGCTACTCGGGTAAGCATAAAAAAGAAAATAAATTTATACACCTGACATACTCGTCCGCTCAGACATATTAATATCAACTGAACATGTACGAGTAAGCTAGGTAAAGACGAAGACGCCAAAACGTCTCAACACCCACTTCGTTAACACATTATTTTCCTTGCTTTTTACGATCTGGTCGATGTAGTGAACAGGCCAATAGACTAACGAAGCTTACTAGCTCACCCCTCAGGGTAGTGACCTCGAATATACGCTTGGTGTTATATAGATATCCATACGCAACAGTAACCCTTTAAGGTTCAAGGGGATGGAAACGGTATACTTTAAAGTTAGATGCGGTACTCCTTCAAGCAAAATTAGCAATTGGTATATAATGAATTTATCGACATTTGAAAATGATCGATTATTATATGATTCTATTCCTGCTGTAGTAAAATTAAAATTTGGTTCAAACTGAAAAGCACAGGAAAAAAAATAGGAATCTTAATATATTTCTATGAATTTCATGTCGTAACCAATGAAATATTACGTTAAGTTATTTTGTTTCGTATTTCGTATAAAATTTGTGAGTTTTATTTTAGGTCGTATCAAACTCTTTATATTTCCAAGAACAAGACATCTCGCCCGTGATTCGGTTTTTCCAAGCTATCGACTATCTAGATATTCTTCATCCACATATTACATCCATCGAGTAAGTATAACTACAATTCAGTTTAAACGAATGTTTCACTAACGCTAGTATTCTTTAATGATTTTAAACAAAAAGCGTCTTCTGAGATGTTTCAAAGCGCAAGGAAAAGAAGTTCGAAAGTTTGAAATATCATTTGATGGAAGTCTTTGTTCTGTTACTTAAACATTTTAAAATACTTCCGTAGTAATAATAAGTAGTTCAGTGGTTAGTAAAGTACAAAAAGACGATTTATATAACAAAAAAATGACCTTGTAAAAAGTTAAATAGATTCCTTTTTAATGAGATACCATAAGTTGTTACAGACTCAGTTGCCACGTTGTACCTACTATATTGTTCAAGATCGGGATAAAAATTATTGATTAAATAACGATCACAATTTAGATTTCTTTAAAGGGTTATCATGATTATAAGCAGCAGATGTAATAGGTTATTATAAATATATAAATTAAAATAGCAGATATAATAGATTATAAATAGCAGACAGCAACGATGTTATAATTTTCGTATAAATTTTCTGTATTCTGAATACATATTGAGTGAATCTTTCCATTAATAGTTCATTTTGCATTGAAAGAAATACTACTTTAAATAAATGTTGAATAAAATAAGCGCCAAGATTATATTCAAAGAGATTCGAAACAATTGCAAGATGTACACGGGTGATTTTAATAACTTTCCGGTTTTACAAAACTCACTATAACATTAATTTTTATGCTCGAAACCTAACGTATATGTGGAGAAAAATTACCTTATAAAGTAATTAATGATATTAACCGGATAATGGAGTTCGACCGTTAGTCTGGGAAAATGTAAAGGAAAAAGAAGATAAGGTATGAAAATAAATCCTCTACCAGTTTCCTGCTGGACACACGCTTATCGTACAGAACGTCGAAGCTGTACAAACTGTTGAAGATAACTGTAACAATGAAGATAAAAAGACAAAAAAAGAACGTTACAAAATGGACAAAATACGTTTTTCAAATTGTATCCTAACTTTAAATAAAAAATATGCTTAACTATTTCCAGAACAAGATATTACTACCGAATACCGTCTTATGGACCGGGAAACTTCGAGAATCAGTTCTTGAGACCTCTTTCACGATCTACGTGGTGGTGTGTGATTGCCATGTCCATTGCGTGTGGTTTAGTGCTGTTGATGGCAGCTATTCTCGAGCAACATCCAACATGGGGCCAGTACGCGCTGTTTTCCGTTTTAGCAAGCATTTGTCAACAATGTACGTTCAAACACTAATTTTCCTATGGTAGTTATTAATACTCAGAAATTTTGTTAACGTCTTTTAAAACGATGTTGTCATTGTTTGGTAGTTTTATTAACACTAACCTGTTTAAATTTACAGTTTTCGAAGACGTGGATGCAATAAGAGCGAAAAGATCTTCAACAGGTGACACTCTTACTAGATTTCATTAGCAGTCGAACAAATATTGTATGGTTTTAAATGAATTATATTACAATATAGATGAATCAAATCAATGAATCAATGAAAATAATCGGAGCAATGACTTGACTAACTATTACTACTACTCTTCATGACTGCTTCGTTTTCTTCGTATTAGTTGCAAAAGCAACTGCAGATCGAGAGGTCCTGAGTTCAAATTTCGTGTTGGACACTCCTGGATTTACCAAAGTTAGATTTTCTAGAGAGAATAGCTGATGAAAGAATGACGAAGCAGATATACAATGCGAATGTTGATGATGCAAGTGCCGAGGGAAGTCAAGACTCACCTGTCTTAATCAAATAAACCAGGTACTGGCTGATGGGGGAGTCAGAAGACTGAAATCGGCATGCATGTATGAAGAGAGTGACGAATGTGGAGAAGGCGCGGCAGGTCTTAAGGATAGTATTTTTTGGCACACGGTGCTCTCTGCCTACCCTATAAAGATCGTAAACGTAACTGGCAAAACGTGGGAGCGTACTATATTCCTCTGCCAACCTCTTCGGGAATTGCAGGCGTGATGTTACGTGTTGCTCTTAATGTTGTTACAAACTCCTCAATATGCTAACGGTATGATCGCTTACAGCTGGAAAATTAACTGTCTTAGTCACTGGTATATTTTGTGTGCTGGTGTATAACTACTATACGAGTAGTGTGGTCAGCTGGCTGTTGAACGGTCCGCCACCGTCCATCAACACCTTGTGGGAACTGCTGGAGAGTCCTCTGAAGCTCGCGTATGAAGACATCGGGTATACCAAGACTTGGATAACGGTAAATTATAAATAACAAAGTCAATTTAAAAAGTTATTTGTTTTTGAACAAGGAATCAAAAAATGTTTTTTTAGGTGATGATAAAATAATTGAATAATGACATAAATACACATTTGGGTAGGTATTAGGCAACGACATTACTTATTGTGGTTATTATTATTTGTGCTGGCTTTAAATAACAAAGAAAAACATTTTTATCATGCAATGATATTATAATAAACCATAAGGCACAATATATTTAACAATGTGAGCAGCTCTTGCTCCAACAGAGCCGAATAGAAACACCGACACTCGATTTCACTGATATTTAGTGTGCATTATGGCTTAGTTCTGAAGTTGTCGTTTACCTTTCGGAAAAATAAAATAAATATCTTTCACAATAACGACAACATTCCTTATACTTCGATATTGCAAGAATTTTGAAACTTACTATCTCTGATTCATCGATTCTGCAATTTCACTTTCATGTAGGTGGGTAGTTCACCAGAAAATAAGATCGTCCAAAGATGTATCTAATTTTGTCTAAGTATAACACATTATTCATATTTATATGTTTTCGTATGAGTTTCTTACTTTGCAAGTTTCATCCAAATTACCTATACTGTTTCATGGGAAATAAAACCATAACCGTTTCAGTTTCCAGAGTACAACTACAATAAAAGAAACGAGAGAGTCGAACTCGAGATGAGGCAGAGAAAAGTGTGGAATAAAAAGAAAGGAGAACCCTTGACGGTGTCCTTAAATAAAGGAATTAAGTTAATCAAAGCTGGAGGTACCATGATATACTTGAATATAACGTAACAACACGCCTGTAGTCCCTGAAGCGGTAGGCAGAGGAGTTTATTACACTCCACGTTTCAATAGGCTTACGTCCCACTATGCAATAGGTGGTGTCCATTGCAATACACCAGGCATTCTAGAATCACTACTAGAAATTATAAATTAGAAATCCAACAGTGCCCGACCCGGGATTTGAACCTTGACGACCTCTAGATCGGCAATCGCGCTTGCAACCAACATGACAAACGAGACAGTCTTGCCCATAATAATAAGCTTATGATAGCAGATAAACAGCATTTCAGATATATTTATATCAGGCAATCTCGTGCAGTAATTAATAGTAATAAATTGAATTAATGTTAATTTGTATGAATGCTTAAATGGTTTTTTATTAGCTTCTTCGTCTAGCTCTTGTGCATTAAAAATCAGATATTAATTATGTTGTAATATTTTTTTACACTTATCCAAATTTAAATATTACTTAGATGATTTTTTTGAACTTCACATATTTGTTACAGAATACGCCTTTCACATGGAGGTCAACACAGCGAATAAGCTAATATCGTTAAATTTTAACCAAGAGGAGCTTTGCGAACTGGGATCGCTACCGTCCATGGCACCGACCAATCTATATGCGGTAGTGCAGAAGAACAGTCCATACAAGGAGTTTTATATATGGAGGTAATTACTCGACATGCGGGCACTTGATGGGAAGACTTTAGGAAAAATATAAGTAAATAAAAACATAACAACATTGAATATGAACTTTTTGTGATGAAATATTTATTATACGGGAGCTTTTTAACAAACACAGTTGAAATGTCAGTGTTTTTGCTGAGTTTGAAACATTAAGAAATGTGAACGAATGTGATCGCTACCTATAATCGTAGTGGAAAATATGATAAACCCATTTAAATAATAATTGAATAATAATAGTTTAATAATGCTATTGATAATAATGAAAGATTATCAGCATTTCCAAGTGATAGTATTGAATTAATATATACGTAACAGGCGTCTATAGATATAATAATATGTAAATATACATGAACTTCTATGTAGTTTGGCCAGGCTAACGGAGCGTGGACTAGTTACGTGTATCCAGAATCGAATCCTGTCACCGCCAGTGGTTTGCGAGGGCAGTTCACCGAGGGCTCTGGCGCTGGGCGGCGCCGCCCCGGCTTTTATCCTCCTCGGTCTTGGATACCTTGCTGGCTTAATCATTATGCTGATAGAAAGGTTCGCATTTATATAGTGAAACAAAACGTATTTTGTTAACTTACTTCATATGTAATGACTGTACTTTCCCGAAGAGGTAGGCAGAGGAGTGTAGTATTCCCACGTTTCAATAATTATGTTGCTATGAGTCTATTGATATGGATAGATTACTGTCCGATGAATGGCAATAGTCTCACCACCTGTTCCATAGTGAGACGTAAATGTAACAGAAAAACATAAGAGTGTAGTATACTCCTCTGCCTACATCTTCGAGGATTACAGCTGAGATGTTACGTGTTACGATTTTTTTGTTACATTCGAAGGTGTCTACTCTTTGTACAGGTAGAGGCAGCGGTACGGTGCGGTCCGGTACCGCAAGAAATCTTGTATATTTATGTTAATGTATAGTAGTTTATAAAGTCACATGATTGATAAATAATCCATTGCTATTTTTTTATAGTTTTATATTGAATTGTTTTTTGTTACAATAAATAACGTAACTTCACGCCTGTAATCCCCGAAGAGGTAGACAGAGGAATGCAGAACACTCCCACGTGTCACCGGT
>DWTO01004473.1:0-11511 GCA_018244755.1 Jemadia pseudognetus
CATAAATTATTATTTACAATGTGTATAAATTAAACTTCTATATTTAAACAATAAATATTTAATATAAATATAATTTTGTTATACGTATGTACATTTCTAAATTTGTAAGTATGTGAGGTATGTACCTACTTAAATGTTAAGTTGCGCGATCGCATAAGTAATTATTTATTTAATTATTCATTTGAGAATCAAAAAAAAAATTACCATTAATAAAATAAAAATTACAAATACATGAATAAAGTATTTATTGACAAGCTATGAAAGTAGGTACATTACAAATATCAAATATCATATCAAAAATAAAAATACTTCATATATGTAGATACATATACCTACATACATACCAGGGTCAAATAGGCCCGATGTACAGATTTAACAGTAATATTACAAACAGAATTATTCAAGGCCCGACGCTTCGCAGGGAAAAATAAACACGCACCAATAAAACATTCATAGGAATACAATTCCCTTTGTCAGTTCCAAAGCAAACATTACCGACGCGGGATTCAATGGAATATTTCATAAAAATTGCAATTATAATTAGCAGGAGCCATGGCCTGCCAATCCCGCATCAATTTCCACAGATGATCCCTAAGGAATATGGTATGGTAATGACTTTATAAATTTATGTAATAATTTGATTGACATTTAGAGAGATGTTCGCATTGTAACGAACTTGTTTCACTTATTTAAAATTCATTGGAGTATCATTACGATTGGTTCCCAGGCAATCTTCGGATCGTGTCGAACAATTAAAAATTCAATATAACATCGCGATAATATCCTGGCAAATACTTTTATGAATTTTTAATATGGATACAAATAAAATTTCTTTTCATTTTATGATGATTACACATTGACTGTTTTAATTAAATATTTTAATATGTGCAAAGGGAATGATGGTTAGCAAATTATTTGAAAATAAAATAGACATCTACAGTTAGACGGTATCCATGGTAACGGACTCCATGTCGCGTGTGAAAATATTCAACGCGAATCTGGGATTTTATAGAAATGAAAAGACGCATACAAATTCAAATAACAGGAATCTCAAAGCGGAGATGCGTTTGAAGAGATTTCGTGACGATTTCTTTCAACAAAATAATAAAAAAAAACAGCTCGCCAATCAAGTTTTAATTTTAAAAAAGTCCGTACACTGACATGTCTCATTGTTAATTTTACCGTTACCTCATTTTTTTTTCGAGAAAGAAGTGTAAATTTGCGGTAAAAAATTTGTTGATGGGGGTCACGCCCGGATTAAAATGAAGGTTTACGCGAACTCAACCTTTCATTGCACTTTGACACGGGAGCATCACAAAGAATCCCTTGATTACCCCGATGAGAGGTTCTTTACGATCTTTCACTCGAATATGTTGATTGAGATATCGCTACTTACGCAACGGTGGTTATTTAACGCTACCGCGCCATTGACGTATAAATGTGCGTCACCCCTTTGAGTTTACTTAGACATGTGATTTTATTGAATAAATCCGTTCCCTTTGTTGCATTGCAGGTATCGACTGCTGCGAAGATGGGTTAACTTTTGCAATTTATGTGGTTAAAGTTTAGATTTATTTTGAATTAGAAACGAAAACGCAAAATGACACTTGTAATCCTAGAAAATGTAGGCAGAGGTGTATAGTATACTTTCATTAATTTTCAATTACTTGAATTAAACTCGTATGAAATTGTATAAATGTATAACTATTCAATACAAGTGTCAATAGGCACTATGTAGGCAAGTGTGCAAACGTCCTAGTCTGCATGACTTACTTACTTACTGACTTACTATCAGTAAAGTTCGCTGCCAAATACGACCCAATTACTACAAAAAATACAATCCGCTTTTGATCCTATCAATTGCATTCACATTTTCTACGAAGACAACATTTTTCGTAACACAACTAAACAGAGAAACGTGCGGGGGCGCATTAGAGGAACCATTTGACGTCACACAGGGTAAAGCATCAAAGAGCGTTTCCAGGCGGTAGCGCGAATGCGCGGTCAGCGTTGTACTTATAATGAAGTGGCCACAATTGGCACATTTACCCCAGCGTCACGTACGGACGCCGGATCGTGCGGTCCTTAACAAATATACAAGATTTAAGTATGTTTTTGCAACTATCTATAACAATATACTAAAGATGATGGTATAATAATTATATATCTCACGCCAGGTACACTACTTGGTAAGCAGATAGTAGTGAGTACCATATATTGGAATATAATCAATAAATAAGCGGAATTACTGAATACATATTATTTATAATACATTGACAATTTCAATAATAAAAGACATTAAAAAAAATGATTCCACTCCAAACTAGTCTAGTCTAACCGTGAAAACATATTATTTATAAGAATGACTAATAAATAGTTCCTAAAAGTACCTTTAATATTAATTTAAAATCTTATTATTTTAACTACCTACATACTTCATAAGATCTTAAATCTATAGCATCTAATTTTTTCTATTACAGCATCATGCCTCTTTATCTAGTGAATTATCTTTGTTCAGCAATTAAAAAAAAATAAAAAAAAAATTGCCAATTTCGTGTCCACTGAACAAAACACATAACTGACGGTACTGTTCTCAAATGACAATAGCTCGGTACGATCGCAATATGACACCTATTAAATCTCACAGAAGTGCTATCTGTCTCATTCATGGATATCTGCCATTTGATAGTAGGCGTAGCGAGGTACGGAAACCGCACGTCCGGCCTCAAATCATCATAAATAGTCATGCGAAAAATTACCACCGACGTGAACCGGTAATAATAATATTTACTATTCAAATACCGTACTTCAGTTACACACTTTTTTATATACTTATAGGTTTGTATTTCTGTTAGATTTATCATAAGAGGCGCATTCAAAAAAGGGCTAATTAAATCAATATAATTCCTGGTAAAATTCCCGTAGTCCTGATATTGTTCAAAATTTAAGCATTGCTGCGTGAGGGCCAAGAAATGGCGTTTAAGACAAAACCATCTAAACGCTATTATTCAGTTTATGTACCTGACGCTGAAGATCGCAATCTACTTATAATTCGCTTCTTGTTCTAATATTGAGTAACGTGCCACCTAACGAATGACGTACACACACAAACACATACATTCTGAGACTCATGCACATACACACACAGAACGATATAAAAGGTGCGCTATCAACAGTTCAAATATAGCTGAAACCGAATACTTTTCTATCTGTTTAAGTAATCCGCGTACGGATCAAACAATTGATTTCCGCTTCCGATGCGCAGATAATCGCGACACGCCTCGCCCAGTGTGCGACGACTGCACAGAACACTGCATTGTCGCGTTTAATACAAGATACGCTCACATCAACTACCGAGTGATTACTTGTGCATTCTAGGAATTGCGGAACACTGTGTGAAATTATTATAAATGTTAATATCATTATTTCTCCGTAATGTTTAGCAAAATATACATAGTATATTATAAGATTATTAAAAATGCAAGTGTTTAATTTTATTAATTCCTCGCAAAAATTTTCAAACAAGGAATTAAGACGCAAAATATGAATTTATGAAGTTTCAATTTAATATTTTTCAATCTTTGTCGCAAGTAACACTAATAATTTTAACTGACGCCCACAAAATATAAAATTTAACTGAATCCTCGTTCAAATTTTTAAATGAAGGATACAGACAAATACCTTGTTGTCAGTAATGAACTGTGACTCGACGAAAAAGGATTCCATTAAAAAAAGTATTGAAAGGAACAACGCTACTTAAAGACATCAATAAAATCGACTGTTAAACGATTATGATTGTGTACGGATGTTTCGTATCGAATGCGGATAATTTTCGGCTGGAACGCATAATGGCCGGGAATAACCTGCTAATCGCTTACGTAAGCCCGCTTTATAGGTTTTTGAAACTGTTTCTCTTACATGTTATTTTCATAAATGTTCTGCATAGATGTAATGTAAGCTGTTCCGCGATACAGTTTTCCATTTATGGAATACTTTTTGAGTATTTTATAGAAGTGTTGTTTGATTAGTTTTTGTTCAGTATTTGTTATAAATGTAGGAACAACTCATAAAGTTCTGTGTGATTCCAAAAACAGCAATTAGGCAAGAGAAATCAGATTGAACCAAAGGAGCTCACAAATATATTTTACAACTTTAAAAAAACATATTTTTGTAACAGAACACTTGTGCAAAAACTGGCGAACTCTTAATCTCCGGCTTAGCAGTGAACCGTTTATAACATAAATGTATATAAAATTACTTTTGAATGGAAATAGACAAAGAATTATACCAGATAAAATAGTTTATATAAAATGAAAATAATACTTACATATACAGGACATAATAATAAAACATTCCTATAGGTAATAGTTTATTACATCGTTTGTTTTCGAAAGGTTATTATCAGAAAAATGTTTATGAGTGGCAAGGAGCGCGCGGGTGCCGTGCGCGCGCCAAATCGAATTGTACAAAACAAACACGCCGGTCGGTTATCAACGAACGCGGAACACATTACATTGAGCGAACTTTCTGGAGAACTCCCCGCCCTCAAACGTGCGATAAATAAGGGGGGCACAACAAAAACTCTCAGAAGCATCACCTCGGCACGTCACCCTGCTCAGATTTCATTACCATAAAGAACTGGAGGCCTTAAAACCCCCCAGCAGTGTAAAAGGTGACGTATACCAACCACATTTACGAGAGCCCTCGCTTGAGGTATTTGTACACCGTTTTGTTCTCGATTTAAAGTTGCGCAGGGAAGGGTGGGGTGTCAGACTAGGGTGGACGCTTGGAATCCCAAAGCGGGCCGGTCCCCGCGTCGAAATGTGCCGTAAATCGTCATAAAACTGTCTGGATCCATGATGTGACGCTGCCCGGGGGTAATTAAAGGACAATTTATAGTTTTGCCCGCTTCCCCCTTTTGGTGGAGACTACCCCTCTCCTCGACGGATGTCGAAGAGCTCTGTTTAGTTTTTCTTGCGTTTTCCGTCTGTCATGAATCACTTTTCATTATATTCGTGTTTGCTCACAGTTAGTGTGTATTTTGTTAAGTTTCAAACTCGTAATGGTTTTTCACTGTCATTAATATACGTTTATATATCAGATAGAGAAAATTGAAATGAAATTCGTATTTGAGTACCTACATTTAACTGTCACATTTTATATAAATTATTGATAAAGATAGAACACAGATATCTACGGTTTAGTCGTGTTAATTTTATTACATATATTCCAATGATATAACAGGGAGAGCTTATTTTATAGGTTTTGATTTATATATAAAATAATTTATTAATAGAACAATAAAATTAGTTATTAATAGAATTATAAAATTACTATTAGTAATTGGAACATTAATAATTTAACGTAACTTTAAAAAAGTTTAGTGGAAACTTTGACGTTTCAAAAAAAATGGTATTAAAATGGTATCTCGTTTATACAAATTATGAGGTTCATATATGTACTTACGTGTATGTTAATATAGCTGTATTTGTACATTAGTCAAGTTTAATTTCTTAAATAGTTAATTTTTCAAAACACTATGGCGACCCCCAGGTGGCAAGAATCCTTTTTACATCGATACGGCTCGAAGGTCCACAAATGCAGGTATATAAACCAAAACCTCTTGGGTTTTAAAGTTATGCCCTATAAACTAAATATATTTTTTTAGGTTTCCTTTATAATTAACATCACTTACTAGTATAAACTACCTGAAAATCAACTTTGCAAATCTGCAAAACAAACTTAGAATTCATTGTCTATTTCAATTCCATTATAATCAAAATCTTAAACAAACATCCACCATTACAATAATTAGCACCTACGGAGCTCAAAAAATGTCGGGGCTTACTCGTACTTTATAAAGAAATATGTTCATACGAGATAAAGTGGGAGATTTGCTGGCAAATCCGGCGCGTCTCCGCGTTTTAATTGTCTACGTTTTGTTTGCTTCAACTGTCCGGGGCGATCAGGTACGAAATTTATTGATGCTCATTAAGAGTACGATAGGGCTGTCGAATCTAATTAAAATCGGTTGCAAAGTTTTGTTGAGATATTGTAAGGTAACTTGTTATTTGACAACAGTCGAAAAATATTGGTTTTAAATTAGAACATTATATTAGGATGAGAATGAGAGGAATTAAAAAAATGAATAAAACTTTCAAAGCGGATATGTAATTTTGAAGCCATTTTTTTATATTACCAAAAATAATACTAACAGACGTCAGAAAGGGTAAGCTTTAATTTTTCTTCCGTTCTATTACAATCGCATCGCAAACTCAATAATTTTCTAAAGAAGATTCTAATATAAGAGTTACTAAATGCAGTTGCAAGTTACCCATGATTGAACACACTCAACGATTTTAAAGCACGAAAGTACCTAAATTTTCCAATGAATATATCAAAAAGACGTTTGTGCCAACCCTGCCATTACTTAGCGTAAAGCTGTTTAGCTAACCTTATTTACTGTAAGTGACGGAATACAAAAGATCCGCGCCAGTACTGCTACTTAAAACAAGCATAAATAATGATAATAAAACAGCTTTTAAGTAGCGTACAATTTAGGTTTCCTCGCCGACGGAACAACTATCTTAATTATTTTTTCTAATCTATGGAAATTTCTGACAACCCTATAGCTACAAATACAATTATGTGTTTGTTCGCTTGAGAATAAAATCTTGTTATGTGTATTTCCGTTCAATAATTGTCACAAATATGCTATTTTTATATACATATTTCAATTAAAGCCTGCTTTTGAACAACTGGAAGTGAGGTAATAGATAAATGAAAAATTGATTGGATTCTCTATTAACAAACACATTGAAATACTTTAGGGCTAGTCATATGGAGAATAAAAGACTAAAATCTATAAACTTATTTACTGAAACATATTTGTAACTAATATTTTACATTCACTTCAACAGATTTACATGTCTATCTACAGATATCTACGGCGTAGCACCACGCCGCGTAACCCCGCTACATCACGCAGCGAGACGCCACGAAAACAAAACAAAATCATTTTAATATCCGCTCAATAACATGAGGTCCTTATTTATAACGCCAATAACACTCTTCAATAATGACATAGTCGGAATATGCGCCAGGGCAACGTGACCTACACCCCCTCTTTCCGTATATACATTTGTGGATACTTGCAGGGGTTTTCGTTGTAAAATAGAGGTCGACTGGTCTGGTTTTGGGGGTGTTTCCAACGATTTATAGTTCGCGTTAGGCAACGTTCTCTGGTCACGTAGGGACGTGGCAGTCCGTCGCCCCGTGACGGGTTGATTTGGACGTGTCATACTCGTATATGGGCGAGTTTGTTTTTATTTTCTCATAATCCTCCCTTTCTTGATGATGACCACGAGAGTTATGGTGTTATGCTACATAAATATTCATTAAGTTATTTCTAATATCTAAAATGACATGCAATACTACATCCGATTTTTTTTTCTAGAAACTTAATGTATGTATGTATATGATATCACAATAAATATGAAAGACATAAACGATTTATGATTATATTACGCCTATTAGTAATATGTTAAATTTAAATTATAGGAATTATTGATATCTAAATCTGATTAAATTGTAAATTTATGTATGTATGAAATTATGAAGGCAAAAATTCCAACAAATACGAAAACTCTAACAAAATTATTCATACATTTATTAATATCAACAAAAGAATAATAATTTATATATTATTATAAAAAAACAGTGAATTGCAGTGATTACCGGGTTTAAATTGTGGCTCGATTTTTTTCACAAAATATTCATGATTTTTGTTATTAAATATCATTTGCAGTAATGGTGAACAAAACGTTGTGAAAACCTCAGCAGCCCTACTCGTTAACTGCTGCTGTCCAGCGGTTAACCAATAAAAAGTTTTGTGTCGTTCATAATGGTCATACAATAATTACAGTCATTGTAAAAATTATGTATTAAAAACTATTATGTTTTACGAATATAACAAGAAATTGAGGCCAGGCGAAATTATCCATAGATATATTAACAAAAACAACTGGTAAATTTGTAATTACTCATTCTCATGCCGAAGTCACCTTGTTAAACAATTACCTAAGGTATTATTAACAATTTTACACAAAAATATACCAAGAGTTCTTTCTCGGTCAGTTGCATTTGTAACTATAGCGTGTAGGTATAGATGATGACCGTAGATTGCAGTACTTTGTATTAATTAAACTAACTGTCATATGTGTGTAATACATACATATGTACAAGTACGCGTATGACATAAGAAAATTAAATTATAATAAAAATACACGATATCATTTCGCTGAATAGCCTGCACGAGACCACTTAATAACGCGAGAAGGAAAGTATTCAAACGACTCGGGGGCGGTTGAAGTTTGCTATAATCCTTATTTGCGGAGTTCATTATTAAGTGAATTATGTTGATTACAGTTGCCCTCTACCGCCGCAAAGTTGCAAACTCCTATCTTATATTTTAACTTGTATTGTAAACATTTGGTTCCAGTTGGGAAATATATTTTTATCTCTCATATTTCATGTATTACGTGTAGTTGAAGTTATGTGTAATAATGTAGTGATACATTTGTAGACTTTTAATGTGTGTTAATTATATATAGATGTCGGAATATTTAAATTTAAAAAATTGAAATAAATATAATAACATTAATAGGTTTATCTTTTTTTCTGATCATTTTCAAATAATGGTAACGTTTTATAAGTTAGGAATGATTATCATTAAATTGCAGTTTTGCAGTAAACGCGTAAATAAGGAGTAAGCATGTAATAAATTTCAAGACGCTTACGCCCGAAAAAACCATAGACAATATATTTTATTTTAATTAATGACGAGTGTTTACAAACAATTCCGCTGGATAAATGAGGCATAATCAGTACTAGGTTTAAGATTCCTGATTTTTATTACTAGACACAAAACTTTGGGCCGGCCTAGACTTATCAGCTGGTCTCGTGAGCAAATTATCCACGTTAGCCATAAGTACAACGAGAGTAATTAGCGCGGTTTCTTCCGATAACAACTCATTACGAACACTTAAAACCAGTAATATAGTATTCGTTTTAATAAATATTTCCAATGTTTATTTGAGTTTTTTTTTTAAATACACAGTATGTACTTCAGTACTTAAATGGATTGGTGCTCCCTACCAACCCTGTGAAAGATATGTCAGGTGACGTAATGATGCAACAGGAATTATTACACAAATCAATAGTGAATTTTAAATTTTCAGAAAGGGTCGTATAAAGACTTTCTTTTTTTGACATCTTCATTATAAAAATCGGTTGTCAGAAAGAAATTCTTAGCTGTTAGTACCAGTTATTTCCACTTCGCTCGGTTTTATGCTTCTACTAAGGAATTCTTCATGGGGAGACCCGTAAAGATAGTTTCTTGGTCACTCCAGGAGCTAGATGCTCTGCCGCTGTAAATGTTAATGGTTATTCACACGAAACAAATGACTGAGTCTTAAAGATGTTAATGCTTTCACGTAGTCTACGTTGTCAAATCATTAAAAATAAACCATACTGAATGTACGCCTACCTCGTTGGTCGTGTTGGTTGCAAAAGCGACTGCAGATCGGGAGATCCTGAATTCAAGTCCCAGGTCGGGCACTACTAAATTTTTCTAATTTACATTTTCTAGTAGTAGCTCGGAGTCTGGATATATGTCCGGTATATGGTAATAAGCTTACCACCTATTCCAGTGTGGGGCGTAAACGTAACTGGTGTAACATGGGATTGTTCTACATTACTCTGCCTAGCTCTTCGGGGATTACAGGTGTAATGTTACATTTTGAATTTACCCTTCGCTTGCAATTTCGTATAAAATCACTTTCATTAACGCACCATATTAAAGTGTAACCTAAACATTAAATAAATCATAACTACCCTATCCTGCACAATCCCGATATCTTTAACGACGTTAATCATGCTTTTAACGACGCGGCCCTTCATAAACAACGACAAACGTTGTCGTTGTTACGGCGTAACTGCGCGTTATCGTAAACTAACCGATCGTGTGACGAGATTTAACGGCGATCCGTTTCTATGTAGATTTAGGATGGCTAATGACTGGAAAACGATGTGTTGGCAGCCCTAGAAGGTGTTACCCGGTGTATAATTAAGTTTTAGTGTGCTCTAATAGTGAAATATTATAGTATTTTAGTATGTTGAAACGTTTATCGTACACTTTAATGATGTCGTACCAAGTGAAAGCTTTCTTGGACTTGACAGCTGGTTATATCAGTTAAGAAATTAATACTTTTTACTTCTATATTATATACGGTGAGAAATTTGTAGCGTGATTGAACATTCCAGCGCATTCGAGAATCTTCCAAAATGTCCGTTGTATACAATCGTTCAATTCGTTTACTATGACGATTGAAATTACTGTTATTTTATTTAATATAAGTGGCATGAGTTGCAAACTACATTTGGTACAACTATAGGTCAATTTTAAAAACACCTCTATGTTTTCTGAAGGTGATTCTTAAAATTGCATTAGGTAGTACCTAGCGCCCGAGGAGTAGGTACACAATAACTTTTATTCTCTACTCACCTTTATGCCTATACTTGTTTCTTTTTAAAAATGAAATGAAACAATAATTAATATAATTAAAATGGGCACGTATTTAAAAAATAAGTGAATAGTAACACAGGTTTTAAGTATTATTTTATTTAAATACAATTAAATTTAAAAAATACATAATAGTTTGCAGCGGTGGTAGGTTCAAAGATAGGATATTATACAAAAAAAACTGAAAATTCAGTTTTCGTTACACTTCATTATAAAATTGTATAGATATCTTTTGTGATTCTAAATTCCAATTCTTACATAGAGATAAGATACGGAACAAATAGCAATCAAGAATATTCTTAATTAAAAACTGATTATTTCAAAAGTTAAAATGCGGTTGAATATTTTTAACTAAGAAAAAATGAACAAAATATATTTCTTAAAATTAAATTATAGGCGTATATCTTAGAAAATACCAATAAAAATTGAATTAGGAATCGTAATAATTACTGATCTGATCATTACTTATGTTATTTTAATTATGCGATTTATAAATCATAAATATCAGTGTAACAGCAATGAAATAATTCAAAAGCGTAATAATATTCTTTTGCTGAGTCGTATTCCTATGAGTAATATTACGGTGCCGCGCGATCGCACATTCGTAATAAAATTAACCATTAAAACGTAACCATGCACGTCGAATGAGCGGAGTTCGACGCGATAGCTCATCGACACCGACGAAGTTGCTCAGCGATTAATTTTTGACACCCATTACAATATTTCAAACCCCACCATCCGCGACTTACCCCTTTTAAACTGTGAGTTGTAATAACGTTGACTTACGACATTAGCCAGGTAAAATTGATCGTGTTTAAATGCTTAAGTGTGTTTATTCAAATTGTATTTAAGCAAACTTTTAGGAATTTGGAGAGACAAGCAACGCCACCTACATTCAAGCGGTATAACTAGAACACTAATAATTCTAT
>DWTO01004474.1:0-11510 GCA_018244755.1 Jemadia pseudognetus
CCACTAGGCATTAAGTCCGCCCTTTGTATTGCCTTTTAATGGTGTACAATAAAGAATAAATAAATAAATAAATAAATAAAAATAAATAATATTATTTTCAAATAAGTATTACACGCAGAAATCGACGTGGCGCTCTTGAGCCATGCGCTTCCCCTCTCGCCATCGATACCACCTACGAATGCTGTCTCCGCTGTCGCTGTCGCCTTCGACGAGTCGGTACGCTGCTGCCACGTTATCATGCCGAGGTGCCTAGTTAACTTCCGCGAGTTATATCACTTATCCAGTCGCTTGGTCAAGCTAGTCCTTGGTGTCCTTGCTTACGTTTGACAGTTACAGTCGTAAAGAACGAACATGACGAACAACGAATCAACTCATTAGTACTCCGACAACGTCTTACCTGCGCGGACTCATCCATAAACATCCCACCGACGCTGCACAAAGGCGAATCGACTGCGAGATTACAGTGTCAAATTAATTTTCATAACTAGCAATTGTTCCAACTATGACTCCTCCACAGTACGTGCTTCCTTATATATTCTACACTATAATAGCATCGTTTAAAATAGACCCGGCAAAGTACATATAACGACTGTTTCGTTGGTTTCGTACAATATATTTAGTACCTACATAACAAGTGGGAATATAACATAGCCCTGCCTATCCCTTCGGAGAAATACAGGCGTGAAACCATGTTTAATACACGGAACAAGCTATGACATACACCTATTAAACATTCAATAATATCTCTGTCATCATTTTTACGCAACGCTATGATGTCACTGTCATGTAGGTAAAATATACACAATAGGCATAAGGCAGCAAGTGAAAATTTTCTCATTAGATCTATTACAAAACTAAAGTTTTTGTACCCAGTTTTGAACTGTTAACAATAAATTAGCTATATGTATCATGAGTATACCTTATCTATGGGAAAATATACAGTAGAACATAGCTGGAATGTCAAGGGAAATGCTTAAAGTTCGAGATAATGAGTTTTCGACTTAACAAGAATTTCGAGATATAAAGAGTTTAACTGATCAAATTGCGATATAAAGAACATTTATTACAACAAATTACATACACCTGAGTCACGTAAGTAACTTCCACTAAAAGGTGTAATGATATCGATGTTAATTAATAAAAAAAATAGTTATATTCTTTTCATTCACCCATTTGCAGATTTTTGTTAATAATTTTTTGTAGTTCATGTAATAAACCGAATACATGATCCTCGATATCCTTACATTTTTCAGTGTAACTTCGTAATGTATCAATTATGTAAACGTAACTGGAGTAACATGTAATTTATTAGGTAGGTACTGCTAAAATAAATACAATGGAATCTCTATACTCGAATCTCGTTGAGTCGTAATTCTGAGTAAATCGAAAATAAATGCCATTCCCTTCCGATGAACCCTTAATTGCTTTGTATCTCGAATTATTTAGACTTATTAACTCGGGTAAAACGTTATTTCTCTGCGAGGTATTAATAGTAACAACGTACGTAAACGTAACTTCACGCCTGTCCGCCTGTAATCCCCGGAGAGGTTGGCAGAGGAGTGTAGTACACTCCCACGTTTCAGCAGTTACGTTTACGTCCCCCTGCTCCCACTATGGAATAGGTGGTGATCCTATTGTCATATACCGGGCACATTTCCAGACTCCAAGCTACTACTAGAAAATGTTATACCTAGTTTAATAATGAGGAAAGAGAATAATCGAGGAACTAGAACAGCTGATAAATATGGTTGGTACATTTCGAAATGGGCCGCGCGGGTCGCGCCATGGCGTGACCTAGTGGCAGTGCCCGCGGTGACGTCACGCCCCAGGAGGACTGCTCGTGTGTGCGCACCGCGCCGTGGTCGCCTCATGTCCGGGGAGCGATCAGCACATAACTAATCATAACGATCATGTCTACGTCACACATAAAGTCAAGGAGTATAAAAAATGTAGGCCTAACCTATAAATAGTTAACTGAACACAGGCGACACCTGGATTTCCTCGAAGGGTTAGGCAGAGGAGTGTTGTAGTCTCTCGTATCGCTTGTTGTGTTATGTTGTGTAGAATACGAGATGAAGGTTTAGCTAACAAAACTTTATTATATGTAGGTATAGGCACACTATATTCCTTACGTTGTAGGCAGAGAGGACCAAGTGCGAAAAATGTGTGTACGTATTTTACTTATATGTTGTAAACTTTCAGTTCTGTATTACGTGCTTTTTGTCTAAAATATCATTTGTTACGTTGTTTTGTTTTTTATGAAGGTTTTAAGAAATTACATTATTGATTTATTTGAGAATTTCAAAAGCATAGACTATAAAAAGCATAAATTTAAAAACAGTATTGAAACAACTGGTATAGCAAGATCCGCAGGACAGGTCTACGCAAAAGAAACCGAAATACGAGTTTTATAGTCTAGGACTAACATGAATTCGAATATAGAAACTTGCAAGGCCGTTACCATCGGTTGAGTTTTCGCACGGTGTTTCACTTTCAAGATTTCCCCCCTTTTGTAGAGAACTAGTTATCTCTACAAACAATTTCTCAGGTCGTAAACCTCTTTAGGGGAAAAAATTGTGCTATGCACACGAGCGGACTGACAACTTGCGCTTTCCGTAGAAGCATGCTTAAAAACAATGTTGTTGTAAGTTATTAAATCGAATTTTTGTTGTTTTAATTTAGTGTACGAACAGGTAAAGTTACAGTAATTTTTTAAGTTAAAATTAAGTTTTAAAAATACAAATATAAATGATTCAATTAATATAAAATTATAAATGCTTCAATAATAAAAAAAATACAATTTCAGTTCATTGAGCGATAAGATCTGGTGTCTATGCTTCGCCGGTGAAGCACTAGCGAGATACGATGTAACGTTAAAAGTTAAAAACTAAAAACATAAAGTTATGACGTAGTCCTCAAGGGGAGAAATACATTTTTCATTAATCTCGTACAAGGACAAGTGAAGAACACATATCTCAGATAGAACACAATACTGTTAGACAAAACCGTTAATTACTAAGGATCACGATCATCATCAAACATTAGATATTTTAAAGCCGCTTGAAAACGTGGTCAACGTATCCGTATCTCTGGCTTTTCGCCTTGGAGCAGCGTGGTGCATTATGGTCTGACTTCTCCCAGTCGCGGGAGAAACCCGTGCCCAAGAGTGAAACGTAAAACGGGTTGGAGTTAACAACTAAAAGTTGCTCTTATGATAACGTTACAAGGGTACTACTGAATGTACTAAAATAATTCCAAAACTCATAGTGATATTGAATATTTTGTATTCGTCTTGCTTCAGTTAAACCGTATTTAAGATAGCGTATTAAGGGACTTTAAGAGATCTAAGGAATTGTAAACTGAACCATACAAAGTCTAAGTTTGTAATTTAAAATAGAACTGTATGATTATAAAAGTGGTGCTGATTTTGTCTTTCTTTGTAATTTACGAATTTCAGATATATCTCCAGAAATATCTAATCATTATCTCCATTATTAGCAGTATCATTAAATAGTTACGCTAAGTCCCTTACTGGGATTAATCTGTAATCAAAAATATTTATCTATTAATTAATAACTGTATCACAATGGTTGAATTCATTCGTTATTACCGTGCTTGTTAAATCGAACACGAAATTGTTTATGGCGTTGCTATAACAAATTACGACGATAAAGTTGTTCCACATTTTGTTTTCACACGTTGTGAAGGTCAGTGCACACAAGTGTGACCGTTGTCTTATCTCTAAATTGCATGAATTTGTCTAATACGACGCGTAGCTGATAACAAACATCGCCTGTATACTTCATGTTATCGAACAATTTATTAATTTATCTACAAATGTATGCAGATTATTACAATTCTACACTCCAATAGAAACAATAACTGGCTAGTTATATGTTGTTTACGGTACATACATACGAAAGTTCGTATTTAAAATAAATGCATGTGATTGATATATTAATTAATACAGTGCACTGCTCTTTATTTGAAATAGTGCGTTATTTTTTCGGTATTAAAAGTAAAATGAAGAAATGTTCATTTTTTAGAAAATTTCTCGTTTAATTTTCATTGAAATGGCGGTTATAGTTATTTACCTACCGCAGTACGTATATTATAAACATAGGCAAGTAGACGCAACACAAACCAGTTTTTTATCACATCTATGCTAAATGTAGGTATAAATATTACGTCATAATTGTTTAGTGCACATTTAACAGTTGGTAGCTATAAATACATTACGAATATGATGGTTTTCATATCTAAGAATACGCTATGGATGTCCTAATTTCAGAATATATTCATCCATGAGAATCGAGGCGCCATGCACAGACTAGACGCAATGCCTGCTGTGATTCCAACCCTCGTATATTTTTTAGGTCATCTTCTAAACAAAGATCGTATAATTTCACTACGAGACAAATGAAATTTACGCACAAAAATGTGAACTTACTTTAGTATAGTTAGCAAGCAGAGTTTCAAAACTCAATTATCAACGCAATACGCAAATGTATTATGTACATATATACGTACTGTAGTGCTATTTCTAAAAGTGCCGACACACATTTTTCCATCTTCATATCGTACTGAAACAAACAGGAACGCTTCCGGTAGCTCACTGTGAAAGGGGAAGCTAACATCCGAAACCCTTATACTCCTTTAAGATATAAGCTTATCGGATTCGTTAATTTGTCACGCAGTACTTTGAAGTAAATTAAAATGCCAGGTAAAATAAAATGAAACGTGTACTCACAGATATTTGTCGAGTGTTAACTGATAGATATCACATAAAATAGCAAGCGCAAGATACACTGCGACGGCGCGCGTGTTCGCGGCTGCTCAGACACTGCCGCCAACGGCCGCGAGCGCGACTTTGTTGACAAGCGGCGCCAGGCGAGCGCAGAGCGGCACAGCGCATGCGTTGCCCATCGTACACCTCCAACATCCTATCACCACTATTTTTCATCCCCCAAGTAACACTCGATCTCATTTTGCCGGCTCTATTCCGTCGAAGGCGAACATAATGAATGCCGTGTAATTATAAACTTAAATGCGGTAGGGATATGTTTATAATACAACATATTTATATTTTCATATGATGGTGTGATTCAGTATTTCTTGTTTTATGACAATACGCTCCTTTATTTTGTTTACAAAACAGTTATGCACAATAGATTAATAAGATTCTTTTTCTTTGCGTATATATAATATAGAAGTAAATTATAAATACAAATTTAAAAATCGAAAACACTATCCCTGTACTTAAGATTTATTTTATGGAGTATGTAATAATAGGTAACATCTTTAAAATCCTGCTCGAAGGACTATATTTTGTTTAAGAGGTTAGAATTACTGCCACTTTTAAGTATTTTATCAATCGATTGACTGCACGATAACGTTATCATAGTAAAAACAAAAACGATCAGTTTAAAATTAATTTATTCGTATAAAACTCAATTAATACACATAAAATGCTGTATACAATAATAAACCATACTGCTTTCATTTGTACTGCATGTGGTGAACGTGGCCATCTTAACGGTTTTGTTTTTTAATTCGGATCAATACATTAATCACTGTTTTAAAATTGTAATACACCCACTTTAAAAATTCCCACAAAAAATTACCATTTACTAGAGAGACGTGAAACAGCCATTAGCTATTGCCTACCTCAGTGTTGCCCACTATTAGTAGAGAGCAGTGACTGTGGCTAATCCTCTAATACATATAAACACATATAAATGATCAAGTACATAAAAAGAATTAAATGAAATTTGACATTTTGTAGAGCATGTGTCTATCAATATACAATCAATAGTTCTTACTATAATTATAATTGAACATTTAATACAAAATATTGTCTGCTTTAGGTTTTATTG
Organism: Jemadia pseudognetus; assembly: GCA_018244755.1. Lineage (NCBI taxonomy): Eukaryota > Metazoa > Arthropoda > Insecta > Lepidoptera > Hesperiidae > Jemadia > Jemadia pseudognetus. The sequence continues at coordinate 5,877 of DWTO01004474.1, forward strand.
TGTATTGTATTCATACATTTCACATTTAAAATGCAAAGCAATATATTATTTTTAGGGATCGCATTGTTGCGTCCAAATTTAGTTTTAAAGCAATACTAACCTAAGGAAATACAGTTATTAAATTATTTAATTGAAAGCTATAAAACAACCAAATAATAAATAAAAAATATATTTAACTTGAATCCCCTATGTAATACGGTGTATATTAAAAACCTATTACTGTAGAATCTTAAAGTGTCAAAGGTAATAGTTGACAATGTATCATATAACACTTACATATATAATGTACAAACATAATTTTAATGTACCTACTACAAAGAAAATGAATTTCACTATTTAACAATATTATTACAGGCAAGACAATGCATAATCATTTGTATATTCTTAATTAGTACAATCAGTTAATACTATTATATTTGTGAATACTCAAAAATAGTGTTACTAACTGGATTAATTTGTTTTAAATTTTAAGGAGACTTATGGGACTGTGGCTCTGAGCTATATATGTATGACTTGCCAAAGTTAACTAGGCACTTGCCGAAGATGACATAGTCGCGATGTACTAACGCGTCAAGTCGGTAGCGGTAGTCATCAGTAAGCGGAGTCAGATCCTGGTAAGGGAATGCACTTCCTCTCCCAGAATCTGTATCTATTCAGTACAGTACAGTGTATCTATTGAGAAAATTCTTAGTAAAACAAGCTACAAACTCTTATGTATAACAATAGCATATTTTTCTAACTCTTAGTAGCTTGGGTACATGGCTAAATGTTAAATAAAACACACAGAAATCAACTAGACAGTTATAAGGAAAGTGCTTTCCCTCCCACCAACTGACTCCTATGCATTCATTCGCGCCCTCAGTGTTCGTCTTCATAATGTGGTGCTTAGTTAACTTCTGCGAGATATAAGTCTGTTCACCACCACTCTCAGGGCCAGATTATCCATAAGGCTGTATAGGCCTTGTAACTGGTTATGGACCCCACGTCGGTTTGGGGCTCCGTCCTGTGCCACCAAAAAAAATGGAAAATATTCCATCGAGTGGGAAAGTAATTTCAAGATTAGTATCGTCAATAACAAATTAGATATAGGGCCATGGGCTTAATTCCAAGTAAATTTAAAAAAATACATATTTTAGAAATTTAGAAAAGCATATAAGGGCCCTAAGATTACATTGCCTAGCACCTCAAACATGATCAATCCGGGCCTGCCATCCATAACACACATCACTTTATAATCTATATAATAGATCCTTTAAGTATTATCCCATAATATGGTGATTTTTATGGAGAGTATTTTGTACAGAATTATCCTGTCTACTACCATGTAATTATGAAGTTTCTCCAAGAACTTATACACATCAGAGTTGTTTCTATGCAATACTTTCAAATCACTGCGTTTGAAACCAGCTCAGGATGGCAAAATTATACATAGATACAAAAAAAATCATATCAAAAATAAAAAAAAACAATATGAAGGCTATCATGATTTTCTCATACATTTTACTACTTATTGCTAGTGACAATCAATATATAAAAAAAAAGATAAAAGAAAACATTGCACTTGGTGCATATCATATCACATACCTTTTCTACCTGAGATACAGAATTATTTATACTTTAAAATGAATAAATTACTCTTTTGGTCTACAAATTTTACAAAAAGCGATGCAGTTATAAAAGTTACACTTGCCTAAATATTACAGTTTAATGTTTATCACAATTGTTGAACTGTAAATTGACATTAAAATCTTTCTACAAAGCCTCCATGAGGTTATTCTACTATGCTCATCTATTATGAGCTTAACTACCTGATCCTCATTTACTATGATGATGAAGTTAGGGTGATCAAGTCCCCGAGCTTCGGTAGAACAACATCAGGGAGTGGTGGAGTCCTTTCCTTTCTCATTTTCTCCAGATCTTTGGTCGATGTCACCCCAGTTAACACCAAGAGAGTTTGGAAGCCACACCTCACACCAAATTCAATATCAGTATTGCATCTGAAAAGGTAATTATACAAGATTTGAATAAACTAAAAAGAAATATAAACACAACAATGAAATGGGTATAGAGTATAGAGCAAATCATTTATAATTCCATGATCATATTTTCTTACATAACATCAAACCTATATCCCCGAAGAGGTACACAGAGGAGTGTAGTACACTCGCTTCTTTTACCAGTTACATTATACATGCCATCATGGAATACATAGTGAGCCTATTGAATTTCAATTTAGTAAAACCTAGTAGTAGCCAGGCTCTAACATCTATTTCTCTTGCATTTTAAATGAGTCAAATTGGCTCAGTCCATAAATCTAGATAATTAACAGAATTTATATCAAATATATACCATGCAAACATGATTTCAGTTGAGCGTTTGAACCAAATGAATCCTTAATTAATATTTTAATATTAAATTAAAATGAATTTTAATACCTGTCACCAATCATCAAGGTCCTAGCTGGATCTAGGCCTGAAGATTTCAAAAACATCCGAACATAATCATTGGGTTTCCCCAGAACTAAGGCCTTCCTCTCAGAGCATGTTTCAACAGCCCTGACCAAGGTCCCAGTTCCAGGTACTACAATAGAGCTAGATCTTGGGAATCTCTCATCTGTATTTGTAGCTATGAACAGGCATTCTTCTGAAGATAGGTATGAAGCAGCCTTCATAAACTTAGGATAGCTCACATGCTCATCATAACCCACAACAACAGCACCAACTTCAGGGTCCAAGTCTGATGGTTTCATGTTCTTAAAATCTGGCTTCACATTGTCCGGCTATAAAAGAGAAATTATTTTAGGCACTTTTTAAAACATTGATATGGAGAGAGATTATTACATGCCATTGTAAAACTATTTTCAATATACCCTCTATATGTTTCTCCTTTTTTAAGATTATTTGCATCTTTAGCAGATATCCTTGAGATTAGAAGGTTAAGAAAAATACCAGTCATCAAACTGAGTAGAAAATTGTTTCTTAGTTTACAGATTCAATTAGACATTAATATTGTAATTGCAGCAACTCACTCCAATCCCTATGTGTCTGATTCCGACAGCCTTCAGTTCATCCCCAATGCCATTGGATCCAATCAAGTATACCTTCTTTTTAAAACCAATGCCTTTTAAGTAATGTGCAACCAAATATGCTGTAGAAAGTATCTCCTCCTGTTGGCATTATAATAATTATTAGAATGTGTATGTTTCAAGCAACAAGGCGAATTTGTGTAGATGTTATAGAAACACCTATGTTTTGAGATCAAAACAAACTATTTAGTACGGATGCCAATTACCTACTACACATACAAGAAACATTCCAGGATTATATAGTAATAATAAACAAAACACTTGTTCACAATTTGACTTCATTTACCTGATCAGCAATAAAACCCAGTTGCTGCGCTTTTTGGGCAAAATCACTTCTTATCTTTGTAGAATTGTTTGTTACATAAAATATTCTTTTTCCTATCTTGCGAAAATAATTCATGGCGTCAGCAGATCCAGGAATGGCATTGTTATCAATCCATAGAACTCCTGAAAAATATGAAAATAAAATATATAATAAATAAATGTCAATTTACCAACTACCATAGAAATGACATATCTTTGTAAAAATTATGTCGTAAATAATCTCAGCATTTTGAATAACATGGTGTTATAGTTTCGGTAATCATATTATGCTTATATATGTATAAATAAGAACACAAATAAGTACAATTATGTATCAGAAGGAAAGTTTAAGAATATAAGTAGAACAACTTTTCTTAATAACAGTTAACACAATGACAATTCTTCAGGTACCGTATTAAAGACATGAGGGGTACAATTAGATATCTAAATGATATGCGACAAGATTACAAATGATGAAAACTTAAGTAACAAATAAATATAAACTCACCATCACAGTCACTCAAAACAGTATCGAATGAGTTTAAAAACTCTTGGACCTGATCCTTCGAAGCTTCTTCTAGATTAAAAACAGCTGACTTAAACATTTTTCTGGTACTAATGAATTTTGTTAGAGGTGACACTTCTATTCCGGGACAGGATAACCTATTAATGCTACGTAAATTATTTACTTTCAATGTTTGTGCAAGCAATTTTAACATTATTGTCGTTCAGTTACTATCATTATTAGTTCATTAGTATTGTTTTAAGAAAACTGTTAGAATTTATAAATTAACACTTAAATCCTAGCATAGCAATCGCTTAGGTTTCGTAGGTTGACATTATAATGCAGGGCTGCCAGTTGAGGAAGTTACTTATCAACTAGTAAATTATCTAGTAAAGTACCAAGTAACTAGTAAAGTACTTATCGCTAGGTGCTTAAAATAATATAAAAGAAAATCTATGCATATGAAAAAAGAATACGTAAACATTATATATGCGGTGCATTTTTGTTGTGTTTCTGAGGGTTAAAATACAACAAACAATGTACGATACACATTTTACTAACTATAGTCACCAAAGCAAGTGATCTTTTACCTTAAATAAATATAACAGACAGTTTGCCAGATCGTCATTAAATGTAATAATTTAATTCAGAACTTATCTCAAACGTAATTGAGCGATGTTTCATTGTATGCTTAGCGATTAGTCATTCACCAGAGCCTCGTCTCACGCCCTCCGACCAGGGATGAAGATCTGCGAAAGGCTGACGGCAGAAGTTGGGTGAAAGCCGAAAACAGGGTGCAATGGCGCTCTTTGCAGAAGGCCTATGTCCAGCAGTGGACTGAGATAAGCTGATGATGATGAGGACATTGTCTGTTGTGTAATAGACTGCACCATGAACTAAGATGTATTTAAGCTCCTAAGATGGAACTTGGAACCTCTTACTTCTCAATTATTTCATGCGTGAACATACCGACAGACAAATTGCTTTTGGATTTATAGTATTATTATCAATAAGATAAACATTCAGTACTTAGTTATGGATTCCCTGAACCCTCTGCCTTGGATTGAGTTGAGATATAATATATACGATACAATGTAACTCCGGGCGACGTCCCGAGATAATGAGCTCAGAAGAATGTGCCCACCGTATGAGCTTGGCCTGTCTCTACATTAATTAGTAATAAAGTAGCTTCCAAATCGGCTCTACGTGTTTTCTTTATATTTTAATATATTCCTCGGTCAAATCCCGACAATAAGTAACAATAATATTATATACTACGGTTTTATACGCTCGAAACCAAAAGTACTTGTATAAGTACTACCAGCAATCTTAAATTATATAAAATTATAATACAAGTGTACGTACACAAATATTATGGCGCTTTTGTTAACATTTTACATTACGACGGTTATCAATGCGTGAAAGACACGGGCTATTAAAATGGCGAATGCTTAAATCAGCTGTAGAGATCTTTCAGTTTAAGAATGGACGCCCCTCCACTAATCAGCCCACTAAACAATCAAATTCAAATTGCAATTTAAATATCATTAAATGATATTTTATTATAATAAATTTTATTCAAAATTGAATGAAATTATCATCGCATCGGAAAAGTATTCGCTATGGAGAAGAAGCGGCGAAAGAAATTCCATAGGTGTGCTACTGCATCTTTTAAATGTTTTAATATTGCTGTGGTTTAAATGATGTAAGATCCAATATAGAGACGAACAGAACCTTAGTT
>DWTO01004475.1:0-11510 GCA_018244755.1 Jemadia pseudognetus
ACCCCGGAAGCCTCCTTTTAGTCGCCTCTTACGACACGCAGGAGATACCGTAGCTCGTATTCTGGTCCCGAGCTACAGGAACGATAATTAAAGGTCCCAGTATCCATCCTCGGGTCCATCCATCCGTGGCAAAGTGTCACTGAGTTTTTCTAACTTGAAATTCCCAGTAATAGCACAGAGTCTCGATTTATGCCCGGTATATGGCAATAGACTCACACTGACATTGCCCGAAAACCTATTTAAATTACGTTACAACTAATTTTTCTTGTTAATAGTTTCAAAGTAGTTTTAATTTTTAAATTTCAATTACCCTTGCAATAATAAATCTTAGGCAACTTTCGTAATATATGTCGGTAACTTGTCTCATTGATGTCTTATCGAGAGGTTAATGTTTAAACTTGGCGAAGAGGGATTAAAGTTGCGATCCTTTACCGAAACTTATAGGTACATGATTGTATACATATTGTTGTAGATGTGTTAGGTTGAAATATTAATTCTAGAACCTAACTACATTTATTATGGTTAAATTGAACTATAAATCTGAGAGAATCACAGGTCCAGTCTGAAACGTTATTTAACCCCGTTTTCCATTACGCGAAATTCACTGCTGAATGTGCTGTGCTACAGTACTTTTATGGGTTATTCATAAGAAATTTAACATACCTTAATTGATTTTGAATCACTATTATGCAATACCATATCTTAACGGTGCGAGTTTTTGTAATAACACAAGAATCTAACACATAAATAATAAAAAACATTATCGGAACTTTGCAAAAACTTAGTTTAACAATAACTATTCCAGGTAGTTAAATTATGAAGTTCTTCATTGCACGAGTATTCCTCCTAGCTCGTATGTAGCTACATATGTCACTATCTAGTCTTTGTGCAACCAAGTATATAACTATCTGATTAGTATCTGACTAGCTCAAATTGTGTACGCATCATTATCAACACTTTTATCGTGAAACTGTTAAACGCGAGTCTTAGGGGAGGGGAGGCGAGGGGACTTAATGTCACAATCTGCCGCACTGGCCAAGTACACGTTGCCAATAGACATAAGTACTAAACGTATGTTTATAGGTAAATATGTATAGAGACGGCTGAGTTCATCTTTTAAATAAGTAGCAAATATACACAGTTGAAAGTAACATGTCCTTGTTTCCTTCTTACGTTTATTATCAAATCCATCGACCTTTATTCCTTTAATTATGAGTATACTTTCCTATACTCAATTTTAACTACCTAAAATGCGGATCCGAAAGGATACCATCAGAATCGAGCTCGATTGCAAAAGATAAGATGGGACCAAAACTCATAAGACCCTGTATATTTGTTTTATAGCATGAAAGAAACACAACTAAAGTTGCTAAGCATATTGAACGTTGTCTCCGAAATCGCCGAGCTAGTAGCCATCAACCGCTTTACCGGCAAAAACTAAAAATGCAAATAGAGTGAGTTTGTAATGATACGTAAAGTTATTGCTTTTTAATATTCAACAAAAAGGTAGACTAAAATGAATTGTAGATAGAGCATACTATACTTAAGCAATACCCTACGTTGTTCCTAAGTAGTTTATGATTTGGAAACTACGAGACCGCCACTTTTTGCCTAACCTAAACCGCTTCCACCGGATTAATTAAACGCCGCCATAGTAGAATTTAATCGAAACAAGTTTACAGATATAAACTCAAATTTATATTTGTGTAACCCCTTTGCATCTGCTGTAAGTACCTGACGGAGATAGATTTTCCGCAAATTACTTCCAATAAGATCCTCTACACGCCCATTCCATGTTCTTGCGTTGTAATGGCTCCGCTGCTCTCGGGATCTTAGACATTTTAACCCGAAGCTTTCCCTAATAATTACCATAAAATTACCTCTTATATTAAACATTGATCTTCATAATATTATTCCGTTGTAATATTGGTATTAGTTATTATTAATCGTAAGCCATCAAAATTAAATTTTCAGAATCTGGCACAATAATGTAAGTAAACATACCATGTAGATAATTGACCACGTAACATCACGCCTGTTATCCCGAGGCAGAGGAGCGAAGGTACGCATCACGAGCAGTCATATTTATTACGTTATTAAATAATAAATTCGATGTATATGTAAGCGCTACAGAGCCTTTATTAAATAAGCCTTGTAAGATAATAATAATCAATCTCATTATTAACATCAACTCTAATTAGTTCCAGATACCCATTTAATTAACCTGCATAGCGTTTAATTAACGTACATAGCGATTCATCGAAGATATGGGCGATGACGTTAACCCTATGCAAATATTCATAAGAGAAAATACAATCGTGGCCTCAGCAATTAGTTACAGTAAACATTGGACCAACTTTCTAGGCCAGTAAGTAAATGAACAAATCTTAATCAATAGGTTGTAACCTTTGTATAAAATAATAATTACGCTTACATAACAAAAACACTGTTTTGAGAAAAATATGCAGGAAAACGAAACAATAAACGGAAAACAAACCTATTACATAATAAATAATATCGCGCTGAAATTCACGGCGGAATCTTCTAAAATATTCATTTGAATGATACAATGTAAAAACCAATTTAAATCAATATTATATGCGCAATGCAACGAACATATTCACCTCGATAAGAATTATTAATGTATTCGAAAATAACCGTCGTACACAATTTTAATAGAATTATTTTAGAAGATTGTGGTTACTGTTAGTCAACGATCGGATTAAAATATGCCACCGCGGTGTTTTCTAAAGGATTTCTGAAGAATTATTATAGTTTACTACAATATTTTAGATGTATCGTACATGTATATTTTAAGTCATACAGTCTAGTTAAAAAAGATTGACCGATGACTCCCACCACGTCATTTGTCAGTTGTTGATCGCTAACATCCCACTTATTCTTATCTCTTATCGTACACCTTTAATTGCTTACCTACATATTTTACATCAAAATAGAGAATAGCTAATATAACTGTAATTATATGTAATCTAACAGTCCTATGGCTTGTCCGATGTTATTCATGAAAGTAAATTTTTTTGGCGACTTAGTCCAGAAATATAGTCATTATTTACATAATCGATTTTTTATTACGATGTACAATACATATACATATTAAAACTCGAATTTCTATTTCGGTAGTATGGTTTAGAAGGAGCTAGCGCATAAACAGAGATTTGGAATGTGAATTCCTTTCTACTATGTTGATATACTTAATTAATAATCATTAAAAAATTAATAAATTATTATAACATTTAATTAATCATAAATTATTAAGAAATATATTGGAAACATCAATATGTACCTAATGTGTATACAATATACATATACTTCCATTGAAAAATACTGCCACATAACATGCGTAAAAACTTAGCTCCTACTGAATGGATGTCCCGTGTCGTTGAACTACCTTTTTATTAATTAAAATGTGTAAAAAGTAGTAAATATGATTTATTTTTACGGTACAAGTGAACCGTACAAAAAACTATAGCCAGAAAGCATTTAGTTTATTGCCAGACTAGTTACTTGTAAGTCGAAAATACCAAAAATAGCCCCGAACTCTGGGGACGCGGCACTGAACTATAAATCAGTTCGTTTTGACAAACTGTGTTGTATATCTGTCGCAGAGCGCCGTTTGGCACCGAACTAGCTGCGCGCTGCCCACAGGATTTAGTGGGCTACTGTTCATGTCAAAGTTTTTTATGATTTTGCTATATTGATAAAGTAGTTACGAGTTGTAATGTACACATTAGTTGAAATTTGTTACTTTGCATCAGTAGAAAGATCCAGAACACATCTACTTCAACTGGAAAGTAGCATTGTTTTACTTCATTATAACTGACTGATCTAGAAATCTGACTGCGAACTGATAGAAAGACTAACCTATTGGCATACCACCTAGTCTATTCAGTAGTCGAGAACCCGAAACGTATTTTTAAATGCTATGTGACAAATAATCCTCTAATTTTGGAAATGTTTTTATAATACGTGGATACAATATGGTCGTACATTTTTGTATGATATAAAATATAACCTGTACATAAATGAAACCTGTTAAAACAATGGATTAGATTGCAGCTGTAAAACTATAATGTTTTTAAAAATTTTAACATTTTTAGCTATTTCGTAAATTCTTACCAACGGCTCGAAATTCCTTTGAAGAAAAAAAGCAGTGAGACGTGATGCACCAAAAACGTTATAGCTTCCTTAAAACATTTGTCGGTCTGGAAGGAAAACTTTACTGGACTGTCTTTTCATGCGATCAAAAGACTCTTTGAAATCAGAACCTTTGAAATGAAAGTTTGATATTTCAAAGTACTACAAAAATAAATTCTTACGCAATTACTTTCCAAGGTAGTTAAGCCTATGTAGTCTGTATGTTACATAACATGCTCATATTTCAATTTAATCATTTATTACCTGTTCTGATTCTATTAACAAAGATGTCGACGTTAGAAACTAATGTGGAAATTTGGACACCAAATCCAATTCATAATTTTGAGTGATACGTATCTTCTTTATCTCTTCCACAACTCTCAAAATCATAAATAAATTTTGCATGATTGTATTAAATCTGTATTATTCTTTAGTTATTTATTACTTACATGTTATTTTTATGTACGCCAAATTTTCACTACAATAACTAACACAGGAAGAGCAATATACATTCGTTTAAAAATCAGAATAAAAGTAAGTCACACCGTGTGACACGACTGGTCTTGTTTTATGTAATAAAAAATGGGGATTACATAGCCCATTAAAGGGCTCTGTGTAATAATTAAATTTATGTACGGTCAGCCCCAGAAATCGATGAACAGTGTCACATTTCCAAAACCCTTATACATCTAAGCGTACGACGTACGTAACTCACTCAACAACACTAACACAAAAATTTTATGAACATCGAAAGACGTAAAAATAACAGAAACAACAAACTGTCAAAAGTAGCTGAACATTAGTTGATCGAGGTGACTTAGAATCATACACAATTAAAAATAACACGATACACATAAAATTCTGGAGTGGAGACCGCGGCTCGGCCAACGTAGTGTAGGACGCCCTCCGGCCAGGTGGGATGACGACCTGCGAAAAGCTGCAGGCAGATATTGGGTGCGATGGCGCTCTTTGGGGGAAGTCTATGTCCAGCAGTGGACTGAGATAGGCTGATGAAGATGATAATGACATAAAATTCTATAAATACCAATCGTAAGGATTCAGGGCCATTTAAAATTAACTAATTAACATTTCACATGACTAACACAAAGATAATATTGTTCTGTGGAGAAATATATACCTACTTCAACATATCAAGCCATTTTGTTTCATCTACTTTTGAATGGAAAAGTTTGTATGTTTATTTGTTCGTTCACCAACGATTGAATTATTTGAATAGTACACAAAATGAAATTCGCAAAAATACATTAAAATAAATGTCCAATCTGTTATAGGTCATAACTTGAATTTTTTTCAAACAGATGAACACTTACTAAAAGTTTAAGTTATTGACATCTACATATTCAGTGACTAAAGTCAATAACATATAAAAAAGAAAAATTACATCTTAGAAAGTATAAAAAGTTAATGTTAAATTAATAATAACCTTATATGTATATTATGACTGTTTCACACTAATATTCCTTTTAAATACAGTCGATGATAGGTGGTCAATGTCTAAAGACGTGGATGCACTGCATCTCTTATATAACCTGATTATTCTGACTATTAGGGAATGGGAGCCCAAGACGGATCTGCAAAGTGAATATTCAAATAGACAAGATTGTTTACAAGGCGCTGTGATGGAGAGTTCAGAAAGAAGAGGTGGACAATATAGGTAGTTGTTAAATAACTTGTACAAAGATATCAGGTATATTTGGTATCTGTGACTTTCCAAGTCTTCATATTTAGACGCTCCCTAGTGTAATAATAAGAGTATTGGTTTTTCTTGATAACTTGTTAATGCTAATAGTACATTCATATATATTAAGATTCATTGTTTTTAATGCTTATCACAACACCTAACACTTAATTTTGCAACTCTCTTTACACCGTTAGACACGTGGTGATACGATTAATCTAGTTACGTAATGATCTTGTCGAAATTTGTAGTAAAAACACTTTAAAATGAATAAACATGAGAGACTCAAAGCGTATGCGCCTGCTTTGTTCCAAGCTGTAACAGGGATCTAGATTATTTCTTTATGATCCCAAGTTTTAAATTACGCCTATTTTTCTTTCACTTTATTATTTGAACAGCGTTCGAAACTACCAACCTTTTATGTTTAACTTACAAAAAACTTGAATTTTGTATGTTTTCTTTTCAGAAATAAATTCATTTTCATAGATGCCTTAGATAGTTGTTTCGCCTGAAGCTTATTCATCCCGTCAGTAGCAGTGTTAGTTAGAGGTTTTATTTTTAGTTTATTTACTCATTTATTTGTTCTTTAAGTTTTGCCTTTCATCCAGAGCCTAAGTCTCAAGTGGGAATGGAATTGGCGTGACAATTATAGAATCATTATTTGACGTCTTTTTTACAATTAGTGAACATTTTGCAACAGAATAAGCAGAAAAACAAATCTGTAGTGATTTATAAACGTTTACAAGTTGATTTCTATTATTTTTATGACGTTTCATCCATCTGGACACAACTGCGCACAAAAGAAAGTCGCTAGGTCGTAACTTTGCCAATTCAATGCATTTGAAAATTCCTCAAAATGATAGTTGTGTTAAATGATCTCTACTTCGAGACACCTCGGTCTTCCTATCTATGCCGTAAGCACGACGGGCCCAGACAAAATCTCGACCCGGAACGGACGAGTAACACAATTTGCAACGATTTTTGTAATTCCAAGCAGCGACTACCCGTGTTTTTATGTTCACTTGCTAAACAATGCATTGCAATATATGTACATAGTTACTAAAAGTTGATTGGACTACTGCTAAAAGCCTGGTAAATAGTACTTTGTAAACTTTGAAAAGTAAAAAGGGCACTATCTGTTATGTTATTATTTATTAAACACATCTTAAGCATTTCACTGTTACTCGTAATGTGACGTAATTTTACAAACTATGTACATACATATCTGTAATAACCGATTAAGAGAAAAAAAATCCCTTATTTGAGTAGAATTCTAACAAATCTCTATTCTCATATGTCCTATAAACTGTCCTACGGAATTTCTTGATGCAAGGAGGTCACTTAACTTGGAAGCTGATTTCACTCGCAACGCCAACAAATGTAGCTTTGTCACGCAATCCTTGATAACGTCACACTAACGGCTATCTTTACTTCAACTCCTCGTGCAAAAGTGGCAAGAACAAACAGAATCTAATTAAACGCGGGTTCTTGAAATAACATAATTATATATGTAGCCAGTGCGTATACTGTTTACAGGAACATGAATAAATCGGTCCCACTAAAAGCATCGCATGAAACCGCATTATAGTATTAACTTTATTAAGCCAAATAATACATGAAAAGTTACAGATATCTTAGAGAACATAATGAAATTTCTAAATTGAGCAAACCAGGACGAACAGTAAACGAAAGGAATACGTACTTAGACTTATTTATGTCTTCGGTGGAAAACTTATGTAAAAGATACAATAGTTTACATATTACTTAGAGTACATCATTAAAGTTCTAGATTAATCAATCCAGGATGAATAGTAAACGTAAAGAATAGTCGGTATTTTTATGCCTGCTGTAGAAAATCCATAAAAATAATACAAGAGGTCCATACTTCAAGTTACAGCAACTACAGCAATGATATTTGTGTAGATTTTTGTATAGTATATACGATATTACGTGCATACACGGTTTTATCATCAACCGTCATTCATTGAACATCATTTTGTCAGCCGTCTTCGATTTTCTAATTGGCAGATAGCTATTTTTCGCAAAAAAGGAATGAACTAGAATTTAATACATGAATGCATTTTATGTGAACATATATATTACATAGAATATAGAAATAGAATTTTGAAAAAATGACTTTAATAACCAAACTTATAGTATCCACAGAACAGAGATGTTGTCTACGCTAATCCTATTTAGTTATTAAACTAATTCTTAATTTCCATTAACGCCATTCACCTAATCGAAGATGTATGGATGGAGGGAATGCGAACATATGATATATAATACTTAGTTTTTAAATCCTTGAATGAATCCTTAGTTGAATTTGAATATAAAATCATTCAAGAGCTCAACAACTAGTGCCGTGCAAATTCCAAATTAAAATTTTTAAAATTGAAAACAACTACCGAAGATTAAAATTCTCCCTTTCGTTCGGTTTTTGCACTCATTAGCATAAATGCGATATATAGAAAAGAGTCGAACGATACAATGCTCGGCTCTCTTTTAAAAGTGTTATTAATTATAACTGCAGTTAAAATTGGCTACAGTACGACAGTCAGGACACAGCTATCTCCATATCTACTATATGTTCTGATTATTTTAAAAATGGAATCACACACTTTTATTGTATGAGCTTTCTTGCGTACACCTCGCTCCATTCCATTTATTTTTCACCCATCATCTTCATAAACAGCACCGAACATTTCCATCAATAACACCTAGTCTCTTCTAATGATTCATATTTCTTTACTAAAAGTGTACGGTGACTTTTACACACGATAAATACACGTGTAATAAACAATAAAGGAACCTAATGATAATCCAACATTGAAACTTTTGCAATATCGGGCGTTATGGGATTTCTTCATATCCGGACGATATATTATTATGTAAACGTGAAATTATGAACTTTCCTACTTTATTTCGCACGTTCTCAGGATAATTGAAATTTATGTTATAAATTATTGATTTTACTGCAAACGTAAACCTCAATGAATTTCATTAGTAGGAGACGTACCCGACCCGGGGTTTGTTACCAGGACCTCTCAATCGGCAGTCGCACTCTCAACCATTGAACCAAAAAGGCAGAAAACGATTAAATAAAAATAACATATTATTATAATGTATTTCGAGATTTCAAATACGGTCAATGCAACTAGGTGTCTATTATGTCGTCCTGTAGCTCAAGGCCAGAATACTAATGGGTATCTCCTGCCATAAGAAGCTACTGTAAAGAGACTTCCGGGATCGCAAGCGATTAGAGTGGGAGCTCGTCCACACAGCCAGCAATTCTGGGTAGGACGACGATATTTGTGGCTATATACCGTCGTAAGAACCAGTAGGTACGGGAGAACACATAATATGTTTCTTCGGTGTAGGGCCCGGAAGGGCACCGCGTAGGTGGGCACCGGTGCGTCTTCCTATTATCCCAAAAGAAGGCCATGACGGAATTTTAGTAAGGTAAAAATCCCACATTTCCCGATAGATCTATATCTAGCTGTCGTGAACCACTTTTCTTTTATAGAAAAATAATGGTTTGCGGCCAATATATAGTTATGTATATAAACAATATAAATAAACTTTGATACAGTAGATGTATATGCTTAAACACAATTAGGAACAGTGCGGTTTCTACAGAACGTAATGAAAGTTGACGTTGATGAGGGTTAGAATTAATAAGTAAATAATATACGAGCCTTATAATTCATGGATCTCACCCCTTCCACCTGTAAATGTTAAATGTCGGTTGTTCATCCGAGTAATTTTTGAAGTAAAAATTCTTTGTTCACTCTGGGTAACCATTTTGACGCATTACGAATATTTACGATCACGCGACAAGTGCACCGAATCGGCCGTAAGCATCCTACAGAACGCATGTCTTACAACGCGTTACACACTACACAGCTACTGATCTCAGAAAAACACATTTGAGTAAGTAATTCTTTTTTTCTTGTAATGTTAACACGTATATGTGATGCATACATACCAACTACGATTGCAAAACTGATGATATTTTTAGAGCTTTTATTTAACTTGATATGTTCGTAGTTGTCATTTTGTGTCCAATTGTTTAAAACTTGCCAAACATATTTCAATCACTTCCTGATGTCAAATTGAGCTGAAATTTTGCATGCGCATTTAGTTTGGATGATAGTTTGTGTTAAAACGTGTGGAGATTTTTCAATCTTTACAAAACTATCACATGATCATTCATTTAATTGATGATTCATAAAACTTACATATACTCAAAATTCACAGTACCTATTTTTCTTATCCTTACTACGGTCGGAGGATAAGCAAAAACATCGAAATTATTAACATAATATGATAACATATGTTACTAACTTCAATTAATTATGATTATTGCAATGACTGTTGGTATTGGCGAGGTGTTGAATCAAATTCATAGATTGTTACTGATTTAGAACGTACTGCATAATACGTTGCTTTGCGAGATTTTCCTATAAATATTTTATTCATAAGATGGTGTCATTGACCGATGTCCTGCTTTGTTAAGTTGTCACTTACTCGTAATTAAACTATCACAGTGAATTTCTGATTTAATATTTACTAGTAGTGGCTCGGAGTCTGGATAACTATATTATGCCCGGTGTATGCCTATAGATTCACCACCTATTCCATAGTAAACGTAACTGGTGAAACGTGGGAATGTGTGGGACAAAACAACAAAGAAAAATTCTTTATGATCAGAGTTGTTATTAATTAACATTCTAAGCAACGTAAATATGTATATTTTTATCAATAAAAGGAATTTACTTTGAAATTCCTTAAAAAGAATGTAAACATTAAAAAACATAAATTCCAACTCCACAGAACCGTTTCGCGCGGTATAACAGTACTATTCACAATGCCATAATGGTGTAATAGTTCACGCTCGCACGTTCCAACTCGCATCGCATACCAGATTGAATTTACCCCTCGTTGAGAGCGGAACGGAATGAGTGATGTGACGTCACATGTGTAGTGTTACGCTAAACATCCTTTTATTGCTTTTCTTTTGCGCGCGCACCGAAAAATATGAGCTTGTTTTTGGACTTTCATGATTTACGATGTGGTCCGCAACGTTCGAACGCGCGGAAAAACGAACGAACGCGAGTTTGTTGTGCTACGAATGTATTTTTCGAACCTTTGTAACTTAGTTACCTTCGAACCTTTGTAACTTACTATAGTTATATTACTTTCGAGGCAACTAAATATATAACGGTGACCCAAAGTTAATATAAAACATTAACATATATTATTTTTAAAGACAAATAAAATTGCTGTTCACGAAGTGGAACTATATAGTTAAATTATTTAATGCATGGATGGTTCACTCTAAGAAAAAAATAACACTTTTATTCCATTTTTGTAAAGTAGCGCATACCTTTTTATGATCTTTATCAAGTTAGCCCAAAATTATGTCTACACAAAGCTCTGTAACACCATCAAAGCAACATCTCAAATAAACGAAATGTCAGTAAATATTTAATTATAGTTGAATTGGTCTTGAAAAATATATATCTTAATTGGTAGTGCATGTGTACAAATTTCATTTTATAGAAAAGAAACAGGTGGTTAAATTATTTAATGCATGGATGGTTCACTCTAAGAAAAAAATAACACTTTTATTCCATTTTTGTAAAGTAGCGCA
>DWTO01004476.1:0-11509 GCA_018244755.1 Jemadia pseudognetus
TATTTAAATATCTAGCTGGTCGACTGAGTTTCGCTCGGATGTTGGACGATACTAAAGTTAAATAGTTTTCGTTTCCTTGACACTTCGAAGCGTAATCGTAGATTAACAACAAACATATTGCAAATTACAGGTTTTCAAATTGCATTAATTATCAGGTAGGTACTCAAAATTTGTACTTTATTTTCTTTAATCTCACAACAAAGTTCAAAAACTACTTACTTATTTTAAAATTTGTTTCAATATCAAAAAGTTTAAGTATTTTAAAAATTGTTTTAGCGTTTATTAAGAGGTGAAACACGTCAATTTTTTCCTTTTTGGAAAGTATAAATCTAAAATTCAGTGGGTGATATTTTAAATCAAAGTATTAAATCAATCAGCCTCGAATGAATCTGGAACAGTCCGGAAACATCAACACCCCAATCCTCTTTGTCTGTTTCATCCAAATGAATTGTATCGGCTTTTTATATAACCTTTCTCTCTTATTCGAAAACGAATTTATTTTTAAAATGCTATTCTATTGCTGGACGAATATTAATCCATAAAAGCATTAAAAAAAATTAAAGAAATAAATTCGTTGCACCACATATATAAGTTTCCTCATTTACGAATACACATTAATAAGTTTGTCGACCTTCACGCAACCTTCATGTAATTGGTATCTTAAATACGTGTCTCATTCTGAATTCGCGCGCGAGTAATCTACATTGCTCTGGACAACCCGCAATTCAATTTGCCGAGTTACTTTTAAGATTAAACTGTCACTAATGCTAAATTTCGTTTCGTGAACTTTGGTCAAGAATTAACGTTGTCTGAAATATAAAATAATTAGTTTTAATGTTAAAGGGTTGTACCTGCTTTTTACCGATGGAAATGGTCCTGTTTGTGATCGTTTGATTACAATCGTCTAACCTTATAAACCTTGTACGAGGTTTTTAAAACGCTTTGAAAACATCTCGCAAGGGACTTGGGTTGTATTTGGGTAGCTCAGTGGACCTGTTGACACTAGCACTCCCCTACTTACAATTAGTCTTATTCATCAAACCCAAAAGAATTGCAGGCAGTCTTAATAATAGTCCTATAGATTAATTTGTTGGTGAGGTGGCGCTAGTAGTAACGAATCTGTAAGAAATATGTACATACTACTGATGATTTTTCCAAAAACTAGTGCAGAGTATTATTTTCGTTTTACGCAAAATTATATTTTTTCTTACCTAAGTATGTATGTATACCTATACTGAGCGAAAATTTTATTTGTTTACGCACTCAGAGCACAAAGAAAGCATCTCTGTTTGATTTATTAAGTGACATGAAGTGGTTTAAAGGTCGTAACATTAATTTATACCTAGAAAAACAATGTAACATATACGTTACCGCTAACATGAATACTGATATAAGCTTGAAGAAGAATTTTACTGTAAATGTTTTATTCATAACCTTTATTAGCGATGCCTACTGAGTGAAAAATAGTTTGGTTGGGTTAATAGGATTTAAGGAAGATGTTTAAAATAGATATAAAAAGATAAAGTTGAAAGCGCTTCTGACAAATCAGCCAGCTAAACTTAAATTTGTTTTCACTTCCATCCCCAGTAATATGTATGCACATAACCATACAACGAGAATTCACTTCATAGATATACAAAGAATTTAAAATAGCAATTTATATTTTATCTATTACTCATTTTTTACACTTAACTATGTTTTAAACCGTATAAAAGATTTTGTTTGCAATTATATTTTTATGGTTTGAATAAGGCAGTTATGAATTAAGTATGTGCCAATCGCACGCAAATAACTTAGCAATGCTCTCAGAATAATGGAAATGATATTAAGCTTTTTGAGATAAGTAATTTCAGTTCGGAACAAAGAACTAATATTCGTGTTAAGAACTCAATAAGTGAGATCAAATCTTGAGAACGCTAGTGATAATGAATCCATTATTTCTAATACAATTATCTTCAGACTACACTACAGTATTCTCTGATGCTTTTAATCTAATTTGAACTGTACGCGACTTTCTTTGTCTTTTAATTATTGCGACATAGATAGTATTTCATTTATTAAAATATCTTTCAGTTCCTTTGAAAGTTTTAATATTAATATTATCTTATCATGACGTCATTATAACATTATTGTGACATATATTAATAATACACATGTGTCGACAGGCATCCCTTATTCGATGGTAGCAGATATAACTCAACCAATGGATTGTACGAGTGTTCTACACCGCTAGGCCTACTCCTTCGGAGAAATACAAGCGTGTTGTTATCTACCACCTGTATCACATATACTAAATAGCTACTCAGATTGGTTATAATTTCGATTATTATTACCAACGGAATAAAAGAAAAATACTGTTATACACTATACGTAAACGTAACTGGTGAAACGTGGGAGTGTTCTACACTCCTCTGTCTACCTCTTCGGGGATAACAGGCGTGATGTTACGTAATACAAAGATATAATATTGTGTTTAAATTTGAACGTTGGATACTTATAAAATGTAGTAGCGTTGGACGATCGCGGCGTGCGCCTGACGCGGCCTATACATAACGGCTCCACGCGACGGCCGCCCGCGAGCATCGGCGGGGACGGTGCGAGAGGACACGCTCTGCGATCCCAACCTTGCATGCCTTGAGCGGGGATTATGGGCAAAACTCATCAGGGGATCCTTACGTCCAGCAGTGGACTTTGGCAGGCTCATGAAGTGATGTGTAATATCAGCTATAAGTTAACGAGCACTTACATGACATGTTCGGTGAGTTTCACTCGTAGATCAACGAACACCAGCTAAACCAAGTTTATTTCACAAAAGCAAGTATGTGACTTGAGGGCACAAGCTTGTTTATCTTTGTGTGATGCGCAGTATCTGACTCAAGTTTTATATCAACATCGACATGTGATTAGATAAGTGGATTCCTGTTCGAGTATTAGTAAGAATGCATTATGTATTTCAAACAAATGGGACTAAGTTCCAGAATAAACAATTATACAGCGACAAATGTCATTACATACATACAAGGGCCCACTGAAGTATTAAATTACTAATGTGCCACACACTCACTGATTTAATTTCCTTATGAAATGAAAAGTACATGCCTATACCTAGTGTTCTATTTCACCATGAAGGTTTGATCTTGGTTGTAGTAGTGACGTGTACAGACAGGAGCGTTTGTGTGTAAACTTAAGAAGCGCCAGCATAGAAATAAAAACGCCTTTTCGAATCAAATTTTTAGTTTTAAAAATTGTAAGTACTTACATTACAATTATAAAAAAATGTTTGGTTATTTTTAAAATTTACTTATTTGGTTACTTTATTCAGCATAAATAAAGTACAAAAGTAATTCGTCATTTCTGATCACTGTCAGATTTAGAATTTTCGGGTTATGATTTGCTATCATCCGAATCGTTTTGCACATCAGTCATGAATACAAAATCAAACTCAAAGTATGTCAAATATTCATGTTCTATTTTTTGACATATCTACTAGTGATGTAACGAATGTCGATTTTTGAACAGTCGCGAATGCGTATGTGAATATTCAGTTATTGTAGAATATTTCATAGAAGAATTTGTTTTTGTTTGTTTACATTGCATCATATGTTTTTTATCTTATAAGTTTTAATGAAAATTTAATTGTTAAGCTTCATTGCCCAAAGTAAAGTACATTAATAAATAATACCAAATGATAAAGTGATGACTGATCATGTGATCACGAGGTTAAGTAACTTTTTTGTATTAAAAAACATAAGAAATACTTCCGTTTTTATTACAAGGAAAGATTGAAAAAAAAGATTTTGATTTTATTAACATTATTTTTTGATATTCAAATTCGCAAAACATTCGCAGAAATTTTGCGAATCCGAATACTCAAAAGCTTATCTTCGCGCGTGTTCGCATTCGCGTATATTTGTTGCATCTCTAGTCACTACGCGGACACCCGGATCTTAAAGGCGGTTCATCATTTTTGAGTATATAGGACTTACATATGAAAGTCAACATGGAAACGTAATATCACGCCTGTAACCTCCTGTAAGAGGTAATCAGAGGAATGTAGTACACTCCCACGATTCACCAATTATGTTTACGTCCCACTATGGAATAGGTGGTGAGCCTATTGCCGTGCACCGGGCACATACCTAAACACGAGCCACTACTAGAAAATGTAAATTAGGAAAAAATTTACTGTCCGATCCGGAAATTGAGCCCCGGAGCTACCGATCGGCAGTCGCACTTGCGGCCAACACGACCAACGAGCCAGTCTATAAATATGTTGATATAATTCGATGGAAATAATTTTACACATATACCTACTTACGGGCATATTTCAAGGCGTTCGATCTATGTATAATAATTACAAACCGTTTTGGCGCGACCAAACTTATCGATACGTGCGGTGCAGCCTACGAAGTACGTATGCTGGACGAGAAAAAGCCTTTTCACTCTTTTCTCGACATTTCCTACTAACACCTATCCTAATCACGTGGTTTCCGAATGTAAATATTGACAATGAGGAAGAACGTAAACAATTAAACATGGTCAAGGAACAAGGATGTAAGTAGTTAACAAAATTTTGATTCAATTTTCTTTTAACTTAATAAACGTCATAGACAGAAAATTGAGATTAGTATGCCTTTGTACCTTGGAAGAACAAAATATCATTCCGTTTGATTTGAATATTTCATCATTGACTAAAACAAATTATGAGAAAATAAATGGCAAATAACTTAAAACGCTAATAAAATTTCAGTTTTAGCAAAGTCCCTCAGTTATTTTCCATCATATTAGAAGTAATTTCCGCGCGTCGACTAATCGTATGCTAATGTGGCGACGAGTAAAACGGAGCCGGTGCAAAGGCGCGGGTAGTTCGCGTATTGCGAGCAATCTATGCGTGTCCACGTTCGAACCTCCTTGAATATTCATACGAGCGCGCTGCACGGGGGCGCGGCTCGTGCGGACTGCGCTCTGGTAAATTCCTTTGTTTATATATAAGTACGTAACGTGTTTAAAACAATTATATAGTGCTCATATACTGAAAGGAAAAAAATATTAACATAAAGTCACAACACAAAATATGTTATGAAGTATTCTTTAGGATATAAATATTAAACTGAATAGTAATACATATGTCGTATCCAGAATATTCGATTTCTAAATAGTAGGTACACTAGCAGTTGCGCGACACCGCAGGGGTGTGCCCCACAGTTGGACGTAATGAGAGTTACTATCCACTAAATATAGGTATGTCAACATTTCTACAAATCACATCGGATTCATCAAGGCTATGGAAATATTGTTCAACAATGTAACGGAAACTATAGTCGTACTTACAGCTGAGCGGCACACACATGTATGCACAATAAATTCCCTAGAAAAATGCGTCTTCACGATTTAAATCCTATGAATATTTATACGGACACGTCACACTACCAACTGAACAAGAAGTGCGCCCCAACAAACTCACAATATTGCCATTACTTCGCGAGAAGTAGCAATGCACGCGAGCCGGCGGGAGCTCGCCAGGAACTTTTGAAAGTTCTGAACAATGTCGCCACCCTTGTGGACGCAACGTGCGTGCAATATTTATTGATTGGTGTTTCGATACAACGGAAATCCTTAGAGTATCAGTTTTGGATATATTTCCATGTAAATATTTGCACTCGACGTCTTGACGTGATGACTGTAACGTATGATGCCACAGCTCCCACTGCTCCTCCGCGGCTCTCTGGCCAACGGGTCGGTCCATTTAGTGACGGGTCACTCTACTTTCCGTTGATCCGTTTTGAATATAATAACATACATATTGAACCGATTGTGGCATGCTCTACACCGTAGCGAAACATTATTTTAACAGTAGATATGTGTAATGGATAACGTGGTTCGCACTGAAAATCAGTAGCCGTGGTGTTCCGCGGCATAAGCTGAGTGCGAACCCTTTCCATCACATGAATTGTCTTAGTTTTAATACTGTTACTAATATTGTTATAATGTAGTTTTTATTATTGCATGATTTGTCTCTGTATTTGTCTTTTCTTTGTTTTATTTTTGTGTGATGGAATAAATGTTTATCTTATCTTATCTAATGAAATGAATTAAAACTTACATTATGAAATCATTATGCTGACATATAAATTGCGATAATATTATAGAATAAAATTTGTATATTTGCGTTCCGACGTAAATTAATTAAACTTATTCTGTAGTATCACATAGAAATCTCACATTTATGTGCCACTGAGTTAAGGACAGAATAGATTATGGTCAAACCATAATTTCGAGAATTGCTCACCTAAGTTCCATATATTACCCTGAAATGTTACTTATCCTACGGTTTCAAATAGTCGTATAGAAAAGAAATTGGCATGCCATTTTACTGTTACCATTATTGGGCAACGTGCTCCTTCCAGAATAAGAAAGCTTAAGGCCACTAATTGCCACGCTGACCAAGAGCTGGTTGGCAGATATAAAGGACGATATTATATTCAATTGTAGCGAAATATCTCCCAAACTAGACCCAACGATACATTTTCATTTTCGTGTCTGCTGCATTATCAGCATCGGGTGACACTGTACACATTAGTCTCCTTAAGGATCAATACATGACTCGTTCTAACTCCGAGAACGTGACTAACGCCGCGCGGCGCGGGCACGAGGCATGTGGCGCGCAGATAACACGAGACATTACGCCGAGCTCCCGCGAGTTATGAACGCCTGGTACTTGACGGACTTGTGCACGGATTAAAAGCGGATCACGAGGCTTACAAACTATCTCCGACACATACATACCACTGTTGTAGTCTCCGGTTTATTACGTAATTGTATGCTTTGTTCCAAAATTAGGGTTACGTAATAGAATGAGTGCTGATCCTGATATCAAAGGTTGCTAGGGCTGCGGCTGTTGCTAAGCTTAATTTCATAGCTTACATCGATTTTGTAATGCTTATATGATATTATGTTTCATTAGTGATTATGTATGTATTGTTTTACTTTGAAACAACTCACGATAACTAGATAAGCACTCAACCCAGGCTAATAATGAAGTCTTATTATGTACGTTGATTATCAAATTAAGGTATTAGTTATATTTTTAATACAAAGAGAAACAATATATCAACTTACATCGTTAGTGGAGACGAACCACGCCATCTCGGTGCTGGAGGCGAGCTGGCCGTTCACCAGACACTTGATCTCGCTCTTCGTCCACCTGTTGTATATGTACACCACGGCGATCGCGTACCACCTGTGGGCAACGACAACCGCGGTCACACCGTCGCGCCGGCTCACGCGCCGGGCACACAGCGCCTCGCGTCAAATATCGCAACAAAATGATATATTAACATCTCAAATGTTGTCACCAATTTCATGTACTCGTTAAGCCTTTTCTAATTAACCGAGTTACTAGTTTAGTTGTTCCTGACGTAAACGTAAGTGGTGAAACGTGGGAGTATACTACATACACTCCTCTGCCTACCTCTTTGGGGATAACAGACGTGACGTTACGTTTTACATATTTATTTAAGAAAAATTAGCACAAATTAGGCACTGCCATGCGTCTTGTACCAACTACATAGGTACTAGATATGTACTCGACCCACCTCCTCGGTTGGAACTCATATTTGACGCAATGTTGAAACCCCTTGCCGCGGACCTTCATCGACGTCAGCACCAAACAGTTGCCCACGAAGTGCGCCGTGTAGCCCACGCCCTTGCTCGTTTTGAAACTGGTGGGGTTGGAATGTGATCATTATTATTGGTACAAGCTAAATATTGCGTATATCAAAAAAATAATTCAGCTTCCGTGAAATATATTAGGAAAGTAGATATCGTAGTCAAATAAAATATTATCAAGGGCGAAGTTATACAAGGAAGTATATTTTGGACCAAACTCTTCAAAACAAAGTGGAATAATAGGCTTTTATATGCACGCACGGAATCGCAGACTAAATTAAACTACCATGAGTATTAAATGACTATAAAACAACAACAAACGAAATATTTCAATATGACATCGGTAACGCTATCATGAATTTTATATTGAGAAATATAATATAAAACGCATTTGACGCAAATTGAAGAAAGTTTAATGCACGTTAATATTTAGTGCAACGATCACGTACGATTCCTACATTCCTGGTAACAAGCAAACTAGTTTTCCAACAGCGAATTTCATTCGCATTCTGCAACTCATTTCAGTTGCACGCGATATCGTAACCGATTTAGCCCCCCCCTATCTACCGTGGAATAAAGTTAGGTTGGACGTGTACACTGCCCAATACGGCATTTAAATAGTGTAGGTAACGCTTTATTTTTATTTTTTATTTCTTTGCAACTTACAGCTGGTACATAAGTACATAGTACAAGAAACAAATAATATAACATAATGGCAGCCATTAACAAGTTTTCACCTATAATACTTTGATATACGAAAACAAGTAAGCAAAGACAAAATGTTAAATAAGTTTATTCTCATACCAGTAGAGATAGGGCTTCTCCCTCTCGATGTTAACAGAGTTGATGGGGTCGAGACGGAACCACGTGGTGAAGGTAAACCCGTTCTCGTACGGCCACCGCGCCAGCGGCGGCAGCACTATCGCCTGAAACAATAGAAACCTCATTCATATGTCTTCTCAAATATCGCTTACGTTACAGTATATGCTGAAATAATAAATGTCATGGAAATAAATATTTTCTGATTGAAAACAGTTGAGTGGGTAATAATGTTCAGTAAAACCTGCGGGAGTAGCCTCAGATCAATCCTCTCACGCAGCCTCAAGTGCATACATCAGTTGTTTTAGTACGCGAAGATGATTGCTCGTGGTCGCGGTGCTAACACTGCGTACGGTACATTTACTACATAAAATGCGAACTGTTATGTACAGTTGTAACACCAAAGAATGTCACAAAATACTAGACATTTTGACATTAATTATAACGATTATTAAATCAAGAACATTTGTTGAAATTAAAGTGATATCTGCATTTCCTCATATTGGAACTTCATGCAAGTAATACTTAATTTTTACACCAGGTACCCAATTTGAAGTACATTTATATAACCATTTAATACCAAAATAATAAATAAATATATCAAAACTTTTAATTTCGAAAAACAGGCAACGCACAAATTTTCTATTATAGTTGGTAAGCAACTGTGAAAATTTTCACAACTTGTAATATAAATTTTCATCGGAACAAAAGAACAGTATAATTGCGTAAAAAGGAATTTAATAAAAACGATTGCCGCGGGTAACGTTGTAGGGATACGGAAATATTTTGACCTTTGCCAAATGGGAACGGACAGATTAAAATATTTTGTCCGAAATACGAGAAAGACGCGTACAAACAAAACTCAGGCGCACACATTCAACTTGATCTTATTGCTTCAATATTTTATCGTATAGAGAAAGTTATCAAATTCCAAACACTTCAAGAGTCATTTTAATTCTATAAAAATACTTATAGGTACTCCTAATTCATCACTTTTCGAGACTTGCCTATATATATGTATTGTAAATATTTATATTTTCAGAATATATTCATCAAACCCAACCATTCACCAGCTTATAGTAGTACATTTTTGGGGATAGGTCCTGGGCTTAAAATTGGACGTGGCCCTGGCGGGGCCTTCTGAACTCCGCGGTTCTTCGCTGTTTTTTTTCGACAAAAACGTATATAATATTAATGAGTACAATGTCTCACAATTCCCTAGTATGTGAAATGTAATAAATTAAATATTTCCTTGAAGTTTTTATCAATACGTGTATCTACCTACCCATTGGAATGAATTGTTCGTTAATCGTACTATATAAATACATATAATATTAAAATTATCAAAGCACATCAGGTTCGGGACATAAACTCAAGGACGACGGTCAAATGCTAATTGCGTAGACGAACTCGTATTAAAGTTATCCTCGTGTGATTTTTGTGAGGGAAAATTTACAGAGATTTAGGATTTTACAGTAAAGTTTCATGGGACGTTAAGAACTTATTTTATACCCTGTACGATATGAGAGCTTTCTTAAAGGGTCTTTCGTGAGTCCATGTGACATAAAATATACGCCATGTAATGCGTCAGGCGTGACGTTACGTGTGTAAACCTTGTTACATTAACGTTGCGGATAACATTTATGGTTAAGAACTATGTTAGATATTATGTATCCATTTAAAATATTAAGAATAGGACGTATTTATTCACTTACTTTAGACTTTGATGTGTTTCGTATTAATAGTATGAACCTACGTAATGAAACTCTGGAAATAATGAGATAATAAGAAACATTATGGACTTGTTATCCGTAATTATATTTTTATTGTCCAGTGACTCTGTAACTTAAGGAGTTAAATGTTATCATCACAAACATCATCTTCAACACTCCTTTTATTATTCCACTGTTGCGCATGATTCTCCATTCAAATTAAAATGATAACCAAACTCTGCCACGCTAACAGAGTGTAGATTGTCAGGATTCACGGGTAAGGTTTCCTCAAGGGTTTCTTTCACCGTATGCATACCATATTAGCATGTGATAATGAGTTGAAAAAACACAAATTAATTTTAAAAAACAGATACGTGCCGGGGTTCCAATTCCGAAATGTAAAATGTATTCAAATGTAAACCTCAAGACCCATAACTAAATTACTAAAAACGTAACATCACGCTTATAATCCCCGAAGAGCTAGGTAGAGGAATGTATTACACTCCCACGATTCACTAATCACATTTACGTCTCACTATGGAATATGTGGTGAGCCTATTGCCATGCACCGGGTACAAAGCCACACTACGAGCCACTACTGGAAAATCTAAATTAGAAAAATCCAGAAGTGCCCGACTCGGGATCCAAACCTGCGCGCATGCAACAAACACGACCAACGAGGCAGATCAAATTTCTAAAACTTCATAAATAATCCGTTAGACCATAAATATCAATTAATAAACAATGAACCCTACTCACCGCAACCACAACTCTCCAACATCTATACAAAGTTCTAACTAAGTTATAATTTATTTGGAATTGAAAGTTCAGTGTAAAATTATTATTAGACGTTTTGTTTCCCACCCATGATATATATGTGTATATATAATTTCCGATGTTGAGAATGTGGTTTTTGAATGTTTATTTCTCCGGTTTTTTTCTCCCGGTCTACTATAGCCTAAGGGCGCACAAAGCCGAAGTACAATGACTAAAACATGACCTTCATTGGGTGTATGTATGTACACTTTATTTATACTTATAATAAATCTGTAGATAGGTCATCTATTACTTATAATAAATCTGTAGAGAGGTCAATTCTGTACATGAATGTTCTGTACATGGAATATATTTCCAAAAAAACTATCAGGAGGTGATTAGGGATAGATACTGATGCCAAAAATGCAATCAGTAAAATTTTTGTCTGTCTGTATGTCTGTCTGTCTGTATAACCTTTATAGAAACAAAAACTACTCGACGGATTTTAACGAAACTTGGTACAATTATTTTTCATACTCCTGGGCTGGTTAAAC
>DWTO01004477.1:0-11508 GCA_018244755.1 Jemadia pseudognetus
TGGGACGTAAAAGTAACTGGTGAAACGTGGGAGTGGTTCTGCATTCCTCTGCCTACCTCTTCGGGGATAACAGGCGTTATGTTACGTTAGTTCGAAATAAAGAGGTCGACTACGGCGAATTTTTGCAGTGATTCAGTCGCAAATAAAACGAACGCGATGCAATCGCCCACGTAACACCCATTTGTATGGCGACTGTCGCGACACGGCATCGATACCGCGCCTACGGATACAGACACAGACCGAGCCGCGGGCGCCGCATCACCCCTGCATCTTTTACCCGATTTCACCAGGAACAGTCGCGAGTTAGTAGGGATGCGGTGGCGACATTGAATCGTGTCTCTCGCCGGTCGCATACTCGACTGAAGGTCAAAAGTAGCGGTGCAGTTGCGAGTTCACGAAACGCGCTGCTGCTTAAATTAATGAATAACACACAATATAATTATTAAATTCAAAACAATTAGAATTGAATCTTAAAGAAAACAAAATAAATATTTTCAATCTCCTAAATGTATCTATGTACATATATAACGACTACATATATTTCCGGCGCGGCAACTCTGTGAGGATAGAGATATTTGACACTCGGTGCTCTCTGCCTACTCCGTAAGGGACCTGGCGTGAGGATATATATGTATGTATTGTAATTCGAATGATTTTGAATATGTACCTCCATGACGTAATACTCACATTCATCATTGCGTTACAGGATATCCTGAAGAGGGTGGCCCTCTCGGACACCTGCTTCGTTGTATCGGACGGTGGTATTTCTAGATCAACGAGGGAGCGCTGCAGGGCTGCGCCATGCCGCGCCACCAACTCGGAACATGTGCGCAAATCGTGGAACCTGGCTGACAGCTCCCTAGCAATTCCACCCGCGTCCTCGCCTTCGCCCTCCCCCGCGCCAGCCACCACCACCCCTGACGACATCTGGTCCTCGTCTTCGTCGGACTCCTGAGCTCGACTGAATACAATCAATGAATTCATTTTAGTGATGACAAATTCAATAAAATTTGATTTTGAGTTAATACAATAAACTTAGACACAGTTATTAAGATTGCGTTAGAGTTGCAAAAGTTAATAACTTTTAATAAAAAAAAGCTTAAACATTCCAACAGTTATAAACATACAAGCACAACAAAGCACTATGTACTTAGAGCGAAACCTAAACCTATATCTAGCCCTATTTATAGCTATTAATAACTACATGAGCATAATGTGAGATATGAAGGGATTATTATTTTACATACATTTTATTATTAGTACATATATGTATGCAATTTTTGATAATATTGCAGAAATGGTGGCTGACTGTTACACTTAGTGAATTTCCAAAAAATGTTCAGGGTTAGAATTATAAGCTCAATGCTATAAGATTAGAAGACAGTGCCTCCACCATTTCAAATATACCGTTCACTAACTAACACTAACATAGCTTTCGCTTTAGCGAGCTCCAGTGCCGTCACCCAGCTTTGTCGCTCCACCTCATCGTGCGCTCGGATGTGGAATGTCTGAGTGCCTCCATTGCTGATCACAAATGTACACGAGTCCGCCGTATGGATTAAGGCTCCCATAAGGGAGATTGTCCCTCGACATGTGTGTGCCATTTCTGCTTGATTTCTGTAACATGAAATAATTCATTATTATAACATCACATCTGTTCTTCCCTGAAGGTTTAAGCAGATGACTACAGTGCTATCGCTTTTCTCAAGTTATGTAACATGTTACATGCAATATTGTGTGAGCAAACCTAGTTAGCATTGTGTGAGCAAACCCAGATAGTGTTAGCAAACCTGACTCTAGAGCCAGGGGCCGTGGGTTTGATTCCCACCTAAAATAAATATTTGTATGATGAGCACAGATATTTGTTTTGTGTCTAGGTATAAAAAAAATATCTATGTATATATTTATATGTATATATATAGTTTATCAGCCGTCTGCTTACCATAACACAAGATCTTGTGATGCTTACTTTGGGATCAGATGGCCGTGTGTGGAGATGTCCCAAGATATTTATTTATTATTTTATATCAGACCACTGCTAGACATAGTTTTCCCCCAAAGAGTGCTATTACAGCCTATCCTCAGTTGCGGCATCAGCCTGCAGGCTTTTCACAAATCGTCATCCCACTTTACCACTTTATTACCATACAGTGGGCACAATTTACTTACTACTACAATTTATTTATTTGGGCAAACCTTTCAGTTGTTATTAATAATGCCAATATGATCAGACAAGTCAAACCTGGCTACCTGATTCCAAGTAGACTGAGCCTGCGCTATGGTAATCCAACAACTTATAAACTAGATATGAAAATTGCTAAAGATATCCTAATATGAATAATATTACATCTAGATAGGACATACACTCATGTTCATCTCACATGTATTTTGCCTGAGCAGGAATTAAGCCCACAAATCACGTCAACACAGTTGGTAACCATACATACATACATACATACATATCATCACACCAGGTCCCTTTCGGGGTAGGCAGAAAGCACTGAGTGCCAAATAGCTCTATCCTTACAGACCTGCTGCACCTCCTCCACATTCATCATTCTCTTCATATATTCGAGGAGTGAGGAGTGTCAAATAGTTGGTAACCACTTTTCATTAATCTTGGGGTATCTGAATGCCTAGCTATTTGATTCTTAAATAGAGCTGAGTGGAACCCAGCAAGATATTTTTAAGCCTAGACACAGAACTAATATATAGTATAATAATACATACATACATAAATATACATTTTATAGTTGTGTAGAATGGGCTGTAAATATTGTATTTTGATTAAGGTACAAAGTGAAATATAAGAAATTTTGGTAGTTATGGCTTTCATTTCATAATCATCATAATTTCAACACAATCTGATTCAGAAAATTATAGAGAATTTACTGAAATATTCATTTATTATTCAATATCCTATGTATAATATTGTTTTAAATAATGTATGTTGACGAAGACTCGGTATGAGGAATCATGAAAAAATATTAGATTTTTTTATCAATTCCTGTCGATATTAGAACGTGAAATACCGTTCATATGGTCAGCAATATTCGTGTAATTATTATTTATTTGTGTCATTAAAAGTTAGAGTTGTTTCCATCGATTTAGTGTTTTAATACCTCTCCAAAAAAACCTTATCAAACCGATTAGGTCATGTTTGTTTGGAAACTGCGAGTCGCAAAAATGTCTTTATATTTACCCAAAATACCTTTCATTCTGGATTTGGAAATAAGAAAAGTCTATACACAAAAGTCCAAATGTCTAATACAATTTCTGGCAATAAATGCTGTCCGTTTTTAAACTGTACCTGTAATAGGATAGAAGACCATTTGACAACACGAACCATCTCCTTTGGTATCCTTTGAGATAATTTGTCCATTTGAAAAGCCATCCCTTTTTTTCTGGATCGCCAGGCACCGGCTGACCCTTAGGCACGATTACGTCCGACATTTTAATTTATTTAATAAATTTCTATAGACGAAAAGGACATAATACTACAGTCATTTAGCCACGTTCGTAGTCCATCAAATCACCGTGTCCCCGTATTGTGTAGCTGCAATGAAAAAAAAAGTGATGTTGCCCATTTACAAAAGTATTAATAAAATTAATAGTTAATACCTAAATAAATATTGTACAATAATTTTATTTACATAATATGTTTTGAAAGATACCCATGCAACAAATATGTAAATTTTACCAAAGTACATTTATAATACGAAATCATAATTTGTAAACTTTCATTAGTACTTAATTTAGGATGTTTCGGTCCTTGATTTTGCAAGATAAATGAATTATTAAATTATTAAACATTGGGTACTTTATAGTTAACGAATTTTTCAATATTTTAGGATAAATATTGATGTTCTTTACACTTTATAAAATTTAATATCACAAATTTAATTAGCTTAATAAATTAACTATGTAGCAGTGATAGCCTAGTGGGACATATCGTGGGCGTGTACTACACTCCTCTGCCTACCTCTTCGAGGACAACAGGCGTGATGTTACTTTTAATAAATTGATTAAAAATTATTCTTAATTTGTACGTACATATTTAGGCAAAATCACTCATTTTTATAGCTTATAAACACTTGTATATTAATAATATAAGGCACAAATAATATATATGTGCAGTAAAATCATGAAATATTCATTATAAAATGTATGTATATGTTTATTAAATCACTTCAGGATTTAGTGTCATTTTTAGATGTTAAGATAAGCTTATTTGGGTATTTGTTTTTTAGATAACCGAGTATTGTATAAATGTTCAGGGCAACGTAGGTATAAACTTCTGTCATATCAGTCAAATGAAATGTTTACCGCACTCAACAGTTGTCTTGTAGTGAGTAAGGTCGTGATACGACGAGTTGTTCAAGGTATTCCTTTCTCTTCCCGTCTTCTGGAATAGGAATAGAAATTCTGTCATTTAATACTCAATAATAATTAAGGGATCATAATCATTACTCTGTGTTGCCACGACTATCTTATCAGGGACCTTATTTATATACATAAAAACATTACATTTTAAGGTCAAATAGTTTCGAAGCTTGCAATGGGCAGTTCATACTCTAGATCCTATTCGCCTAATAGCGGACAAGCAAAAACCGACAATGCTGAAAGTAAGTACATTTTATAGTTGAAAGAAAAAACTAGTATTCTTACTTTTTCTGTAAAAATGCCACTTATCAATTTAATAACATACAAGTTAAATATTTAAATTTTTGTAATTTTTTTGCGGACAATATCCTTGCATGAATTATTTAAGTATTTTTATAGAACTAAAGTATAGTTGAATTTTAACAGGAGGCAGTATATCTCGTACAGACTCGTGCAGCCAGTACATCGAAGAAGTTGTTTGCAATGCAACTGATCTGAAAGAGAATGAGATGAAAGTTTTCGACATTGGTGACGATGGGAAAGTGTTGTTGGTGAAACAGAAAGGTGAATTTAACGCTGTGGGCACGAAATGCACTCACTATGGTGCTCCATTAGTCTCCGGTGCATTGGGTGACGGAAGGGTCCGATGCCCCTGGCATGGTGCATGCTTCAACTTAAAAACAGGAGATATTGAAGACTTCCCTGGCTTTGATTCACTGCCCTGCTACCAGGTTACTGTCACAGAGAAAGGTGAAGTTAAGGTAAGATGATATTTAAAAAAGTTAAATGACTATTATTACTGTTGGTTATTTAAATGTCTACAATTTTTTTTTTCAATTTTTCTTGCAAACGGTCCAAGATTTCTGGAGAAGAAGTCTAGTGTCTTTCATGAAATTGTTTTTCATTTGCACTGAAGTTCTTTATTGTCATTTATTACATTTGAGAATTGTAATGAAAGCCTTCAGCCTTTTTTGAGTTGGTTGTAAGGTCAGTTTTTAATTCCTCCTTTTCGCTCTCATTGTTTTCAACTATGATAGAAAGGGTTGCCCAAAATTCGGGCTAATTTACTTATGGGTATTTAAATGGTGAGCACCTCTCATGCTTGAGGTGTGCATATGATATCTTCATCATGGCAGAAACCGTGCAGGATTTGCGATATATGCTATGCATCCCGGCTGATTCTTCTACTCACTTTAGTCTCCAGAACTACTTGCCCTTCGGGAACTGATTGCCTCAAGAGGAAGGCTTGCAATATAATACACAGCTAGGCAGCATATAGGAAACTTTGTCAATTATTTTCGTCACCGATACTGCAAAGCTTGAAGACAAAAGTCTTTGATAAGTGCTTCCTACTTGTACATACGGAGCCGAGACATGGACATTCACAGTGCTGCTGGTCCATCAATCCATCAATGTAAGATCACTCTGTGAGCTATGGAGAGGACTATGCTTTTAGTCTCTCTGAAGGATTGAATTATAATCTAGGCGATCTGACAGAACCAAAGTGATCAACATAGGCCAAAGGATTAGCGAATTGAAGTGGCAGTGGGCAAATAGGAACTAGGATATCCTCCAGTAGGTGAAGTGATAATATACTGGCTGGCAGATGTTGGATACAAAGAACTGAAGTTTAAGCTCACTGAAGCGCTAGCGGAGAAGCCTGTGTCCAGCAGTGAACGGGAATAGACTGATGATGATGATCTTGATCATGAATTTACAAATTTTGGAAAGAGGAGATAAAACCTAAACAATGGCAACATTTTTTAAACTGTTTGTGTAAATATTATATTGAATTGTATTAGTATTACTAAAAATTTGGGTTTTTAACTTACATTACTGTAATACGGTTTTAGTGATATCTAAGATAATAATCTGAGATAATCTGAGGTATGTCTACGTTGTAGCCATACAAACAAAGGTGACTAATTCTTCCGTGACTAAGGCATTTACTTCATAATGTAAACTGTTTGCGATATGACGGTAATAGTGGTTATGTTGAGTATTTTGAATATCCTGAAAAAAACTTAATATACGTTTTTACATTAAGATATTATTATTATTTTACATTAAGATAAATATTACATTAAGATGGTTTGTCTTCTTCGCTATTTTGGCTTATCTGTGTTTGTTTGCACTAGTATTTATTTTTATAAAAGCCATAACATGAATTTCTCCGATTTAAATGTGGATATGTATGTAGTCCTTTGAGCTTAACATACATATATGTATGTACATGGTAGGGGCTGTCGATATTTTCGCCCGTTTTTACTTTTTTCCAAAATATCACAAACCTCATAAAGCCGTACTATTTATCTACTGACGACTCGTTCATTAAACTAATAGTATTCTTTTTCGTTCGTTCTCAAAATAAGCCAGTGAAAATTTAGAATTGCAATAAAATATTGTAATGACTAACCAATATTAGTTTTAATCTATAGAGTAACGTCTGTTTGCCGAAGATTTTTTACATAGTAGCAAATGAGTAATGCAACAAACACGAGACACGAGAATCTTTGACAAGGATTACGTCATTCCACCTAACTTTATACAAATATCACTCCATCGTGTACACTTCTCACCCCATGATATCATTCATAAAAATATCACGCTGACCGAGAAGTAAAAAAAACTTGGTTATGTAATCTTACTGGTGTAGGGCCAGTACATAGAGTATTAGTATTGAGTGAACGATTTGAATAATGAATTCGCTCCAGAGGCTACAAAAACACTGGTTGCAAAACAAATTTTGCGGTTTTGCGTTTAGTTGTTAGGTATTTAAATAATTAAATATATTGTAAGTCTCTGAAACCGGCGTGCATTTACTAATTGTAAGAGTGACGAATTTAAAAGCGCGGGAAGTCTGTAAGGATAGACTTATTTGGCACTCGGTGCTACCTGCCTATCCCGTAAGAGACCTGGCGTGAGGTTATATATATGTATGTGTGTGTTCGAATAAAAAAAAGCTTCTTGTATTATTTATTTTTATACTAGATTTGACTAGCTATGCCCCAATTTAGTGATATGTATTTATTTGTGTCCAATAAGATGATATAATAAAATTTATTATATTGTTTGACCAAACATGGGTGGCGCGACTGAGTTGATTTTTAATTGGTTCTTTATTCAAATATTGGCGGTATAATTATCGCGCTTGTAGATGTTGGTTATATTTCGTGTTTTTTAAATGAATCGTGTTTTTGTATGAATGAACAAAAATTTATCTCAATTTGTATCTTATTACATAAAATTATTTGTATGATTTGTAGCTTTAGGTTTTAAAATGATTGCTGTTTTATTTGATAGAATTATTACCGTAAAATAAGTGGAAGTGCTGACATTCAAACATATAATTTATGCGTAAAAAATTGGAGTGCCTGTAATTTCGAAATGAAGGTTTTTCCTTAAAGTCATGGTTATTTGCACAGTTGTAGAGTCGAAAAACGTGTTTTTTTATTTCGATCTTCTGTCTTTGTATTTCTGTTTGACCGATCAAATTTCTGAAATATGTAATGTAAATGGGATTTTGAAGGCATTGAAACTAGCAATATAGATCAGCATCGCCAGAATATTGAAAGATAAACATTCCATCACGTAATTCAATATGTTTATTTGTGAATATGTAATGTGAAAGAATTCCTGTGTAATTAATGGTTGGTCATAAATATATTTAGACAGCTGTATTAAATTTTAAATAAAACTATATACAGTTCTAGTGTAACATAGCTGTTTTTATTGAGGTTTAGTTATCTCATTTCTGTGAATTAAGTCGAAACGCCTCATGTGTTGTGTAAAATTATTTCGTTATGTGTAAAGTCAAATCGGACACGTTCTCAACGAGCGCGCGATTAAGAGTATCGTTAGTATACGGTCATGCAGAACAAATGTATGAAAGTAGAAAAGAGCAAATTGAAATTTCACACTGGGGCATTTTACTTCTGTAGATACATACATATCCTCACGTAAGGTCCCTTACGGGGTAGGCAGAGAGCAGGGATTAAAAAAATATATAAGTGTCTCAGTTCAGTGCTGTACATAGGGCTCCTGAAAAGGGTTCTGACAATAATGTCCTTATGGGTTGGAGATTACAGAGCACGGTTTTTTTGCACTGCATCTCCACTGCATTGTTTATTTATTTATTTATTTTGGACCATCAACAGAAATTACAATTAATATAAAATAAATATGAATGTAAATAAAAAATTGGTTACATTTTGATTGTATTTCTAATAATAGATGGACACAGTATGAGTAATGATAGGTATTGAACTAAGGAAAAACGAACTATTAAACTATTTTATAAGGAATGGGCGTTTGAATCTTTACATGTCACGTGATTACATGGTATGTTACGTTACATTTAACGGTTCTGCTTGCACGCTCCATAGCGAGCGCAGACCGGTGTCGACCTTGTCCGGATTAGCCGTGCTTCACGTGCCTCGTGGAGCTTGCTGCTAAAATCGCGATTGTTGCTCGAAGGTCGCACGTGACGTAATAAATGTGTCTCAGCATAAAAAGTTTGCTATCCATTTATATAAAAATGTATATGCAACTTAGTCGCAACTAAACAGTATTTGCTGAGGTGCTGTTTCCTCCCTAGTCGCTCCCAAACATTGTATTGTAACCTGGCATACGAATTATTATTCGTTACTACCGTTACAATAACATAGCTAATTGAACAATAGTGCTTCATAAGTTATCTTTAAAAGGCATTATTTACTTTTCCAGGTTAAAGCGAAAATAAGCGATTTGAAATCAAACAAACGTATCAAGGAAGTGGGACTTCCTTCGCCCTGTCACTGCTCTGACGATGCGGCCGTGGTCGTGGTGGGCGGAGGGCCGTCAGGTGCCACCTGCGCTGAAACCCTCAGGAGCGAAGGGTTCAAAGGACGCATCATCTTAGTAGCTAAGGAGAAGTATTTGCCATATGATAGAATCAAGGTATCTAAAATAGGAACAGTTCCAGATATAGACAAACTTCAAGCTCGCTCACAACAATACTACGATGACGCGAAAATTGAGATTTTCAAAGGCGTTGAAGCAGTCAAAGTGGATCCGCAAGAACGGCTGCTCCACCTCAGTGACAACACGAAACTTCGCTATAACGCACTTTATTTAGCTACCGGCTCCAAGCCCCGCGTACCGGACATACCTGGTGTCGAACTCAACAATATTTTCACAGTCCGTGATTATGAAGATGCGGTGAATATTTTAGCGACTTTGGGTTCGGATGCGGATAAGGACGTTGTGGTTTTAGGTCTTAGCTTCATCGGTCTGGAGACAGCTTCGTCGTGCGTTTCTAAAGCTAAGTCGATGACCGTCGTCGGCAAAGATAAAGCGCCTTTGGGCCAGATTTTTGGTAACGAAATTGGCAACAGCCTTCGTAATCTGTTCGAACGGAAGGGTGTTAGATTTCAGTTCGAGACCACTATTACGAAATGCAACGGCGAGAATGGTGTTATCAAGTCTGTGGATCTCGCGAACGGCACCACAATACCCGCCGATATGCTCATTTTGGGCGTGGGAACTACTTTTTACACGGACTTCCTAAAAGATAGCGGTATCGCGCTCAGACCAAATGGTGCGGTTAATGTTAATGATAAATTGGAGACCAATATTAAAAATATATTCGCTGGCGGTGATATCGCGTACGCGCCAGTATTTGCTAACAACAATGAACAGATGAGCATCGGCCATGTTGGATTGGCCCAGTATCACGGACGGACCGCGGCTTTGAATATATTAAGGAAAGACGTAGCCTTGAAAACAGTGCCTTACTTCTGGACGATGCTGTTCGGTAAGTCCATACGCTACGCCGGTTGCGGTAAAGCTGCCGGCATCCAAGTGGAGGGCGATGTCGATGAATTGAAATTCGTCGTGTTCTTCTTTGATGAATCCGAGAGAGTGAACGCAGTTGCGTCTTGCATGCGTGATCCGGTCGTATCGCAGTTCGCCGAGCTACTATATCAAGGCAAATCTCTCCACAAAAAAGATCTTAAAGATGATCCCTTCGCTTGGACCAAAAACATCCATTAAATTAAAATATATTGTTTTTTATTCTTACAGTATTATTGTATGTGCATATAATCTGTGCACTGTGTATTGTACAAATTATATTATTACATGTCCAATTGTATTTGATGGACAGATAAAGCAATATTTTTTTTTTTATTCTTACAGGACTCGATTACCTTATGTATAATTTATTTAATTTCTCATAACTAAAAATTAATGAACTGATCTAAGTTTAACAGTTTCACTAGATGTGTGTCCATATTGTTTTTTTGGAGCTCCACAAACACTAGAGAGAAGGAATAGTCCAGGTCACTGGCGACGGATGTGATGATGGGAACTCCTTAATTGGAGATATGTCATAATTTATGATTCTGAATATGGTTAAACACTAGCTCATACTTGATGTCTCCTTGATGAAGCTCATCATGATTTAGTGATTATATAATAAGTCACAAGAATAGGGCACAATATGATTTATCAGTCACCAATCAGTTAGAGGAATTTGTTTAATGCATAATATTTAGATTTAAAGCTTTAATTATCATTAAAGCTTCATTGGAAGCTAATGAAGCTTATATGATTAAAAATGCAAAATGTTTTAAAGTTAATTGTTGATAAAACAAGCTATATTACCTACATTTAAGTACTTAATAAAATTTAAATTACTTGGCTCTGGCAAAAATAATATACATACTTTGTCAGAACCAATTCTTCAAATTTCACTAATCGCAAACTTAGTCTGTATGGCTTGAGTATACATGAGTGTCCATCAGATCTGAGGTATCTTTCAGATCTACATATTATTGTGCATATTTATTTGTATTTAATGTTATTCATAGGTGCTTAAACCGAAATGGAAAAGTTAAAGGAGCTTTTAAATGTGATTGTGATATAGTTTTAAGCACTGATGTCACATATTTATAGCTTTCTGTTAAATAAATTAAAATAATTTTTAAAGCACAAACTTTTTTACTAGCTATATTGTATTTCCATTATAATTTTAAATAACGTGTTTATGACCATCTCATCTCATCTCGTGTGTATGAAGAGAGTGATGAATGTGGAAGAGGCACGACAGGTGTGCAAGAATAGAGATATTTGGCACTCCGTGCT
>DWTO01004478.1:0-11506 GCA_018244755.1 Jemadia pseudognetus
TTGGTTCAGTTGAGGAACTCTTGTGCAATTCTGGTGCCAATTTCGATTTAGTGGTATGTGAGTCATTATGCCTGAGGATTATATTTCAAAGCTTCGTGTGTTTTGATAGAAATATATACCTACTCTGAAACTGAAATTTTCTGAACAAAAGACAGACAAAGAGAAAAAATGCAAAATAATAAGATAAGTCAATATAATTGTTATTTAATGGTGATCATTATAAATCCAGAAACATACAAGTGATAATGCGCAAGGAACTATTATAATAGGAGTTCAGAAATACTGAATACGTTTTGTTAAAATTTGTGTAACGTATCCTGTAAGATAATACAGTCCTACAAGCAGCGATTGACTAGTTGTTTCAAATTCGACCTTTCATCCTGGGAGTCCGAGTTCAAATCCTGGCCCGAACACCTCTATACAAAATGTACTTTTTAAGATTAAATACCACTTGCCATAACGGTGAAGAAAAACAGTGTGAGGATACCGGAACACCTAGTTTTCAAAAATAAATCTTAAGTCTTGTGAAGTCTGCCAAACCCGCACTTGGCCAGCGTGGCAAGATTATGACCTTACCCTCTCACTCTGAGAGGAGACCGGTATTCCAGCAGAAGAACGATAAAAAAGGTCAAATAATAAATACAGACCTACTTGGAATATTCTTTTTAGTCAATCCGCGACAAAACAAGAGATTATACGATATGCTAATAATTTAGTTAACTAAGCGACCGAAGTCTATTATATGTATATATTCGTAATCAGATAGAGTCGCTAGAGTGTG
Source organism: Jemadia pseudognetus (assembly GCA_018244755.1). Classification (NCBI taxonomy): domain Eukaryota; kingdom Metazoa; phylum Arthropoda; class Insecta; order Lepidoptera; family Hesperiidae; genus Jemadia; species Jemadia pseudognetus. The sequence goes on from DWTO01004478.1 coordinate 782, forward strand.
ATTAAATTGGTTACCGTTTAAGGGCTCTTACAGACCGGCGTACTTTCAGCAGCTATGACAAAACGAGCGTAAAGCGCACCGAAAACACGCTGCTCTGAAAAGCCCTAACATAACTCACGTATAGGTAGATGTGTTGTCTTGGGACAACCCAATGATTAGTTTGAAACCTAGCCAAGGTCCTTTTTTACGAGCTCCGTTTATTCCGAAAAAACACATAAGTTGAGCCTGTAAACAATTTAATCATGCATATGTGTGTACTCACCACTCCTAGATCTCATTACATTTATTAGCTTGATGTTGGAAATGTATACTGGTAATAAAACTGTAACGGATCGGTGTCCGTTAATAGATGATAGTATTGATAAACTATTAGAGGGCTTTGTTAACCCAATAGATTCCAAAACAACGCTTTTTAAATATTTTGTGTTTGTCTGTGCAATTGCGTGGCATAATTTCAAAAACGGCTTAACCGATGTTTAGTCTGTGGTTTATATCTATCCGTTCATAGACAAAATGTTATGTTATAAAAGGATTTGAAACATATCCTCGACCTTTTGTTAGAATTAAAATTCATGTTCCGCTGATTAGCCCGAAACTTCGGTTAATTTGTAAAATTTATATAAACACAAAGTCAAAAAATATCCATACTGGGACGTAAACGTAACTAGCGACACGTGGCAGTGTCCTGCACTCCTTTGCTTGCCTCTTCGGGGATAACAGGCGTGATGTTACGTATTTAGGTACTTTAGGCTGGATTTTTCGGTAAGACGCCACCAGGTTCATAAACAAAAAATTTGGAACAACCCAAACCCTGAATCTACGTGAACGGATCCGTGGCGGACAGATCTTGTCTAATAAAACTATAAGTGGATTAGTGAATAATCTATTTAACCTTGAGTTGTATACAATTCAGGGCTTGCGTCGCTTTAAGACGTTCCGAGAACAATATACACACATTCGTACATAGACATGACCAACGACAGTAGGTACCATCGACTAAAGTTTCGCGCAATCAAAATGACGAATCGCTTCAATCGGTGCCTGGAAACACTACAACAGAATTTATTTGTATCATGCATGTACTAGAGTTGGATAAGGCACGAAGCGATTTTAGTAATGATTTACGTTTAACTTTACTCGTTAAAGGGGAATTAAATCGAATATTAAGAAAAAAAACTATGTTATGAACGAAATATGTGAATTTTATCAAAATGAAACTAAGCACATTTTAAATAAAAAAACTTACACATATGTAACTGAATAACAGTTAATATCAAATAAATTACATAACACCAAAAACAGTTTTGTTACATTGTTTATTCGCCGTCGGAGCCGCGTTATATTGTGGAATACCCGTGTTATAATATGTACGAGGGTCCGAAATAGCGTTATAAGAGTACCGTGTTATAAGGGGGATTACTGCATTACGTAATACGCTATGGTAATGTGGGGCGGGTGGTAGCGGTCTGTGGGGTGGAACAGAGTGTAGACCGTAAGGGGTTGTAGATGGTGGTGGGGTGTGGTTAATAATGGCGTGTAAAAGTGGCAAGTGGGTGGTACCGATGTGTAGATAACTATAGAGGGCAAACGGTTATGGCGTACATGGGGGTGGTGGTCACCTACCATCAAGCCGCCTGCGTGTTCTTTCGCATCTAGTGGTATATACTCGTATATAAATGTCACCACTGAGTCGCACCGCACACCACCAGATCACGGGCGATGCTTTCATTCCCTTGTTATCGCTTATCGTAATTGACTCTTGATAGCCAAGTGCCGACTACTCCGATTCTACACCTTATCTATTTATAACTGAGCGTCAATTCTATAATATAATTATCATTAGTACATACAGAGTAGAAAACTATTCCATATTGGGATGTACAATTAACCGGTGAAAGATGAGACTGTACAACACTTTTCTGCCTACGTCTTCAAGGATTATAGGTGTGATGACAGATGAACAATAGAGGGGTTTACAATGATGATGAAGTTTCCATGTCTGTATTATGTTAATCTGGTCAAGCATTTAAATAAATATACAAATTGTTTAGTAGCTAGTGTAATAATTAAGCGAAGAACATTCAAAACACTGCTTCTAACGATTACATAGTACATAATATACATATATGTTGATATTAATATTATGTTATGTATAATATTAAATGATTCCGCATGTAAAAACCAAAACACACTTTATAAAGAGTGACTTGCAAAATTTGCACATTCACTGTATTGATTCATTAGGGTGTGTTCACATGCTATTAATATAATTACATGAGATTTGTTTTCCGATAATATTGTTGTATGATGAGCACAAGAATTGTTCTGTGTATGGGTGTAAAAAAACTATTTATGTATATATTTATATGTATATGTGTAGTTTATTAGCCTCTGGTTACGTACCACAAGCTCTTTTGATGCTTACTTTGGAATCAGATAGCTGTGTGTGGAGATGTCCCTAAATATTATAATTATGTATGAACATAACATGCCACTGGCAATATAAAATTGTGACATGAAAATACATAAAATATAAAGCAGGTCAGTTGTGAAATAAGGTGTGTTGTAAGTGGAGTTAATAAAATTGAAATTGACAATAAGATTTTCATGGAAATTCTAAAATTGTAGCGTTGATTTTATGGTATCATTATGTACTTTAAATTTACTCTTTGTTACTACTAACATAATAATATATTCATTCATATATCTGAATAACAACACTTATTATAATTATGTCAGATGTGTGTTCAATGTTGTTTTTAAATCATAGCACACGTATATTTTCTTGAAGAGGTAAGCAGAGTACTATGTAGTACTGCCAATTTCACCAGTTACCTTTACGTCTCACAATGGAATAGGTAAATTGCTATACACCGGGCCCAAATCCAGACCCCGAGTCACTACTAGAAAATTTAAGTTAGAAAAAGCAAATTGTGCCCGACCCACCATTTATATCTAGGACCTTTCGATCGGCAGTCACACGTGCAACCAACATTATCAATGACAGTCTTTGTGTACCATTTATTTACAATGATACATAGACACACTTTATAAAATATACATTAACAAGTGAATGTACATTTCAGTGACCACAGACTTAACCAGACATCCTGCTGAATGTGTGATATTTGGACACAACAATTGATAGCTCACTCAACTATAGTTATAAATTTGTTAATTTTTTAAGTAATTATATTTGAATGTAGTAGAATGTTCTAGTATGAAAACACTTGGTCAATCTATGTTTTATTTAATTCCGCTGAAAAATTGCCAGAAACTAGGAAAAACTCTGTTGTCTTTCCTAGTTCTAAAAATCGAGAAATGTAGTATCTAGAAGTGTATACCTATGTGGGCCGTCCTAGGAGATCAGAATAGAAAAACATAAATCTTCAGGGCCTATCACTAAGTGTTAAAAATAATTCATTGCACAGTTTCATTCCGACAGTGTAAGTTGTATTGCTGAGGAGATGTACATCTTACTAGTGTGAATTAGTTGAGATCTAACTGACTGAAAGCTCATAAATGCTTAAGCAGGCCAATTTCTACGTGAAAAGAGGCTTTTTAATTTGGATCTTACTTTCCTTTGTAGTCGCATCTACTATCATCACATCATAACGATATAGTAAATGTTGAGGAAATTATTTTTAATAATCCACAAGATAATAGAACATTATCCCAAAAATCTTAAATTTGTTATTCCAATTGCTCCTCCAGCCTAATCTTATTCCGGTTTGATGTACTTATAACAATATACAAAGAATAATTATGGATATGACGTAAGGTTTCTATACCTACCTACCACCTTAGAAAATTAGACGCGACACGATCTATGGCCTCGTTATAAGAATAAATCACGTATTAATTTTCGAGAATGTACATAAAATACATAGCAATTCGTAATGATTATACGGAAGCAACAAAAACTCGAAAATTATGCAGCGCAAAAAATCAATCAATGATTGAACGAAAAAACAAGGTCACTCTATGTTCACACAATTATTTTACCCATTACGACTAATAAAATTGTAATCTAGTAACTATTCATTGTGCGCTTATTGTAACAGCAGTTGTATATTATAATTTGTTTAATTACTCACGTTTAACAGTTTTCTAATTGGATAGAAGCCGGCCCAACACGCGGACAAGCTGTCACAATTAATATAAACGCGTCAATCCGACAACTCCGGAATACGGAAAAATAAAGTGCAATGCGATAGAAAGGACGCCGCTTATGATTTGTTCTCGATTACCGCCTACATATGTTTATGACCAATTACAAGTTCCACTAGAGCAATAAGTATTAAAATTCACCAATGAGCGAATGACATTTGTGAATGGCAATTATTGAGCACAGAAAACAAGGATAGTTTCTACTATAACCTTTTTCCCAAATCAAATATACATATTTTATGAATAAAAATATGTTAGCTAAAAAGTAATAATTAGTAATATGTTCAATTGAATTATTGATTATATTTAGGATTTACTAAAAAACAAAAATGCATATCATATGGCAACTTGGATATTTGAGCAATGTTGCAAGTTACCACTGCCTTACCTTTGTAATTGGAAATTACGTGAAACTGCTATTGAAATTTAAATTATGGCATGGACATTTCAATTAAAATTTAATAATCATGTAAACATTGTCACACAGTTATTAAACGTTTACTAAGACATATAAAATAATTGTTCATCAAGCAAGTTTGTATTCTGCTGTTTTCTGAGCTTTGTTCTTGATTACGATGCTAGTATATATCACTGAATACTGATTTACTAGATTTTTATTATAAATTTCTAAAAATTGTCATAAATTTTGATGATGTATACAATGTATCCGACATATTGAGTCAGAAATAATGATACTGATAGTGGGATGTTTATTCACTGTAATGTAGAATATAGCAACATTTAAAGTTGCTGGCAGTTTAGATTGTGATTGGCAGTTGTTTCCAGTCCTCCGACACTATTAAATTCTAGTCTGTGCGCGAAATTTGATAACAAATTCGGCACACATTTGATAGCAAGAAAAATATTTTCAAAATGTCAACTGATATAACTGAAATTGGGTCTCATAAAGTTAAGAGTATCCCAAGCGGAGAGGTAAGAGTATTAACTTTTACTATTTAGGCAATATATAAACAATTAGAAAGTAAACATTTATATATTACGATTTAAACGAGCGAAATCTAAGTGTTTAATAGCAAACAATAAATGTATCGCTTTCGTAAGTGATCGCAGGATATCCCGTTACTTGATTAGTTTCTGCAATATGTATAGTAATTTCAATTGACCTGAAAGCGGTGAAGCTGAACCACAAGTGAACGATTGTAGAAAAAACTGTATGCAGTTCTATTTTTAAAATGCTCGTTCTTGTTGCCCTGTATAGGAGGACGTAAAATATATTCTTAGTCTAGAGAGAAAATAAGTTTTATAAAATCTGCTCTGATAAATTAGATTTGTAAGAAATTACAGTCTTAACAAAGTCATGTCATGTTATTTGGTGCATACATGTTGCTCAATTTATTTCATCTAGTACTGTATGTCTAAAGTATTTGTAATTAGAAAAAATGTTATTTAGGGAGTACTTATATATAGGTAATTAACATAATAAAATATGTTTAATATATCCATAATTTCATTTCGTACTACTGATTAACGTAAAATTATGCCTGTAATTCCCGAAGAGGTAGGCAAAGGAGTGATAGAGGTGATAGAGTGATAGAGGTGATGGAGTGATAGAGGTGATGGAGTGATAGAGGTGATGGAGTGATGAGTGATAGAGGTGATGGAGTGATAGAGGTGATGGAGTGAGAGTGCCCAACCTGGGAATTGACCCAGGACCTCCCAATTGGCAGTGGAGCTTGCCATCAACATGGTCAAGGAGGCAGTTACTATTAATTCCTAATAAATATATAATTTATATTCATTAAAATGTAAGTTTTTACCTGATGTTGAATGTTGATGAATGCTGTTGCAGAGGAAATCCAATGTTCACCTGTATTGACCAATTAGATTATACATATAGTGGAGGACTCAAAATTATCTAAAACTAATGTATGTGTGTGTAAAGATAGTGATGAATGTAGAAGAAGCACACACAAGTACGCATAGAGATGTCAGGCAATTAGTGCCCTCCGTCTACCCCTGAATGGACCTGGCGTGATGGTACAATGATTTTTATTTTGTAAGCAAGCTATGAAACATAACATCAATGTTATTGTTTGTATCTGTTTGTCAGCTTACGCAATGCAGAAAAGTAACATCAACAGAAAACTATGATATTTAATAAAATTTGGAACATTTCTTTTTTAGAAGTGTCAATCAGGCATGGAGATAACTTCATATCAGTCAATCATTAGAACTGAGATATTAAAACATCTTATCCTATATTGGAGTGATGACCTACTCGATTCTGGCCGACACACTTATTCTGAAAGACAGTAGGTAAATTTAGAGGTAGGTATAGGGTGTATTACCCTTTGCTCCTGTGACTATGCTTTCTGGGCAATATGTGTGATGTTATCTCACTACTGTATTTGTCATCCCCGGAATGGGGTCACATAATTTCCAACTCTAGATCCTTGGCTATCTACCAGAAATGAAAGCTGTGCTGGAAGTTTGTGAAAAGAACTGGTGGGAGTCGTTAATATCATCAAAATGCAATTTTTATAAGAAAAAATGTGTTTATATTTTGTACTCATAATAGTAAGAACCGATGCAACCTGTACATGAAATATTTTGATAATAATTAATGTTATTAAAGTATTTATCTTACACAATGGTCTTAAATACTTCTTGTGTATTGTAAGGTGTTGGCGTCAACGATCCGTGTGATAAACTGTGTAGAAACTTATGAATCTTATGTTGGGGAAATAAGGTTCACTTTTTTTTGTACATATATTAGTTGTGAACATATACATATGTTCTGGATTATGAGTGAACTTTCGGGAATACGCCTTAGGCAGACCTGTAAATAATCATAATGTAGTGTTGGATGTAAGTGTGACTACTGATTGGGAGGTAGTGGGTTAAAATCTCGTTTCGGGCACTACTGCATTTTTCTAATTTATATTCTTTAATAGTGGCTCGGAGTCTGGATTTGTGGCCGGTGTACAGCAATAGACTTATTCCATAGTGGAACGTAAACGTAACTGGTGAAACATGGTGATGTTCTGTTTGTGTTCAAGTTTTAATAAAACAATACACATACAAATGCATACGAAGCAATCTTCGTCTCATAGTGGGACATTGATGAATGGGATTGCCTAGATTCGCTAATTGGTATAGTGTTTCGTCAATAAAACATTGTAACTCTGCTGGTTCACGAACAATTCCAGACAGTAACCTTATATCTTGCTAGGATCATGAATATCAGCAGTCTCATTCTATTAATAGGACATTGTCAGGATTCTTCAAGGCATCCATGTTTTAATGTACAATTGACCAATTGTTGGGTGACCATGTGACTAATTGTCGAATATGTAGTCATTAATAAGTTGTCCTTGGAAACTCGTGTCTGATTAAATATTGTATTGGCTTAAGTCATGTTCGTTTTTACTGGACGGCTCGACTAGTTTCGGACATACGATACGAGTTCATTCTGGTCGAGGTCGTTTTAGTGACTTGGATTTAATATGAAAGGGGTTTGTGATTCTTTTTGGGTAATAACTATTATTTTGCCACCTGTGACAAATAAGCTGCAATTAACCTTATGTGTCTGCTTACATTATCCTGCCAATAGAACATGATTTGGCAGTCTCCCTGCATTTTGATTTGTACTGTTCGTAAATATGTGCATTTATTAAAAAATAAACTGTAAGTATGTCTGTCCGTCCTATTTCGGACGTTTTCAAAGGAAAAATTGTTTTGAATAAGATTTTATATGCATGTAGGTAGTTTGAACTAGGACAAATAATGTCATAGCCAGTTGCTTTATTTTTCTGTAAGAAATAGTTTTCCGACCTTAATCTAATGTACTTTTCATAACATAACTACTATTTTTTTCAAATGAAATTGTCATAGCAGCAGAGGAGATTAAATATGATCAAAGTTGTGTAGAGAAATATTGAAGAGCTATCAAATTATAAAGGTTTTTTAAATTATACTATAAAAGCAAAATAAATCAATTATTTTATTTTGTAAAATGGCTGGTAACGCCTGCAAGTCTTTTACGGACGCGTCTTTTCTGCAACTGATGGAGACCTATAATTTAATACATTAATTTTAACCTGAGTGTATATAAAAATAATAAACTTTCATGTTTCTTATACTCATAAAATTTTAAACATGATTTCAAAAACAACCCGCTCAGAAGTTTGCACCAAAAATTTTAAATGTAATTTATTTTAATGTAATAATAATACCAGTTAGTTTCCGAACGCCACTTTAGTGGGTATGAAAGAACAAATTTGAATTAGGAATTATCTTTTATCAGTTTTAACCCTATTACATGTGACCGATTGCGCTGCACGAGTAAGGAATGGAGTTAATATCGATCCACGCGTACCTATCTCAAACATTATCACGAGGCACTAACATTTTTATCACTGATACCGTGTAACTTAGGATCTGTTATCGATCTTGTTTACGAGAGAACACAGAAAGCGGTTACGATGAGGTTGAATGCAAAGGAACCTAATATATGGTAGATGTGAATAAATAAATGTTAAAATTTTATTATAATTTATTTTCGATTCTTTTATCGTTCCGCTGTTGGAACACGGGTCTCGGCTCATAATGACAGAGTTAAGGCTATAGTCTGCCACGGTGGACATGTGCGGTTTGACAGGCTTCGCACACTTTAGTGGACTGTTTTGTTTTTTACACATTTATTCGTTGGACTCGTTCGTTACAACGTGGAACTATTGTTGCCAGCCCGCTACTTCGTGTATTGAATGTTCAGTAATTATCAACACAGGTGGTACATCGCCAGGACCTCAGAAAGGATCTCAAATAGTAGTTCTATGTGGTTATAAAGCTAAGACAACAGATACTTTTATTGCACTTTAATTAACATTTATTTTTCATATTATTCCATTGCTTCGTCATTAGGTTCATGTACCTACTTTTATTTTGAAATATCAGTTTTCCTTATTTGCAGCCAGTAGTTACTTCACAGTCGTGTCAGACTAAGATCTTAACCCTTCTCATTCTAGTAGGAAACCCCTGATGATAATAATCATGATACTAAGGAAATGGCCGTTGAAGATAAAGCATTTTTTTGACATTTTCAATTAAATTTGAATATTGCATTTACATAACTCAACTTCAATATTGCGTTTCAAAACAGCAATTGTAACGTTTATAACAATACGACGAAAAGATACAACATTTGATACGGGTAGGGGAGGGGGTAATTTTGTTAAAACCTCTGGTTTCAATGGTAGCTCGTGTAGTATGATTCAGGACACATTTATTAACGCAAGCAATCCGATTGTTACTACAGTGTTATGCAAGGTGCCGCAAAATATTGCGCAAGATTGCATTGCGCTGGCGACTAATGGACTCTTTGAATGGACGCGTGATTTGCATGGACGTTCTCGTAAAGAGTGTTTGTATGATTACGCTGTGTTGTCCCTACAAGACATACGTTTAATCCTCCAAGACCTATATGTATATTCCTAAGTATAGTCAGTTACCTTTACATCCCACAATGGGATAGGGACCGCTCCTTATCGCCCGGCCCGGAATTTGACCTCTCGATCGGCAGTCGCGCTCGCAACCGCTTTACTAAATACGCAGTCGTGTGTACGTGCGGCAATATTGGATAATGTCTTAGACAGTTCTTTTTTCTACACCTTATAAAGGTTATTAGTATATATGTATGTATATATATAAATGTAATTTATGATATAAATATCATGTAACATATCAGATTGTATGGATTACATTAACACTTATACATCAATGCCTCGTTGGTCGTGTTGGTTGCATACGCGAGGTCCTGGTTTCAAATCCCGGGTTGGGCACTATTTAATAGGCCCGAAGGAATTATTTCGTGTCTGAAATTTTAGCGAAACGACGATGGCTTGTCTTCTGCTTCCTTTGTAAGTTGATTTTTTATATTAGAAGTTTCTCCAGATAATGTTGCAGGAAGCAAGGGAAAATTTTTATTGGCGTATACTATTATATTGGTGACGCATTCTGTGTTGTTGATTCCAGTCAGTGGAGCTGCGGAGTTTCTGGCAGGAGCAGAATGTGGCCATCATCTTCTTCCGTCGCTGGGGCTGCATGTTCTGCAGGCTGTGGGCTAAAGAGGTACTGACGTTGGGCAATTTGTCCACTCCTGATTCCTTGGCGCTAGCGATAACGCTCTTTCGCTACCTATTCAGTTTGAATATCATCGATCATTTTTAACATGCTATCATTAGGTAGTCTTGCGTAGGTATCATCATCAGCCTATTGTAGTCCACTGCTGGACATAGTTCTCACCTAAGAGGTTATGTCCATAATCCCCACGCTGGGCAAGCGGGATGAGGATCGCAGAGCACAGCTTATCGCACCGCCTACGCTGCTGGCCATGCCGGTCAAGATATTTAGCTGTACCTAGCCCTAAGTGTACCACTATTATAATTTTCAGGTTTAATTTCATTACAAGAACTTTTTTATTTCACTTTATTAATTAATTTGATTGTAATCTTACATTAAATTAAAAAAAGTAACTTCACGCCTGTAATCCCCGAAGAGGTAGGCAGAGGAATGCAGAACCACTCCCACGTTTCA
>DWTO01004479.1:0-11504 GCA_018244755.1 Jemadia pseudognetus
TCACCACCTATTCCATAATGGGACGTAAACGTAACCGGTGACACGTGGGAGTGCCCTGCATTCCTCTGCCTACCTCTTCGGGGATTACAGGCGTGAAGTTATGTTTTTTTTTTTTTAACCTAAGGTATGTACTATGAGCTTACCGCACTATAATAGGATACATGTACCGTACTATAATAGGATAGATGCACCCTACTATAATAGGATAAATTACCAATTGTTAAGTCTTTTTTAAAAATACTACTAGTCTGTAGTGGTTGGAAATCGACTGTGATTTATTAAATTTTTATTATTGAGGATCTAATGTCAAAGACTTAACTGCCTTATTTGATTTGGCTGCCTCGTTCGTCGTGTCAGTTGCAAGCGTGAATGTCGATCGAGAAGTCGTGGGTTTAATAAAACCCGGGTGCATTGCATTTACCTCACTTACATTTTTAGTAGGTACCTACTGGCTCGGAGTTCGGAAATGTGTCTGAGGCCTGGCAATAGGGTCACCACCTATTCCAAAGTGGAATATAAACGTAACTGGTGAAACTTTGGAATGTGCCTACGCTTCTCTGCCGATATTTTCGGGGATTACAGGCGTGATTTTGATGATTTTGATGATCAAAAATATTGCAGAGGGAAATTTATGTAAATATATGTATGTAGCCGCAGGGTAGGTGTATTATTACTTACACATACATAATATATATAATGTGTATAGTATGAAATAAAACGACACAGAAATCAAAACAGTTTATATTCATATATGCCATTTGTCTTATTTCTAAGTATAATATTTACAAATATTAACATTTACCGATAATATGAGCTTTAATTATTATTATTACAATTATAGTATAATTTATACAAGTTGACCAAAATTTACGTAAACGTGAAAAGCATATAAATATATATAGTGGTGTAAAAAGAAAAGACTATCATTTCGTAAAATATAAAACAAGAAACTTAAATAGATAAAGACATATTTTAATAACAATAGGCCCGTATGCGACGTAATCGTAACTAGTGAAACGCGAGAGTGGAACACACTCCTCTGCCTACGTCTTCGAATATTACAGGTGTAAATTTACGTAATAGCTTTGGTCATCTTATATTATTATTACTAATTATTTACAATGTTTATAGTGAAATAATCACTGTAATTATTAAAATATCAATTCAAACGTTTAATAACATTAATCATATTGTTATGCTGGAAAATCATCTGGATTTTCGCCAGGTCAGCTGTACATAGTATGAACGCCTGGTGGCATAGAACGAGTACGGTACTGAATATCGAAATGGTATACGCCGCAATAACGCCCGAGTTATAGCACTGCATTGTGTTGTACTGTGGCGTGAACATTTTATACGGCGTTAATTTTATTAGACACTGCGAAAAATTTAACGCCATGTGAATTGTAATGTAACGTCATGTATCGTGTGAATTTATCAAATGTGTTTACATATTTATGTATGTTATAACAGTTTGCATTTAAATGATACTGATGGAATTTTCTGATAGTAACATTTTTACAAAATATATGCACTGGCTCGTTTTATAAAAACCATATTCATATAGAATATTGTAGTCTCTTAACATTGCTGCTTTGAATTGACATATTTATATTAAATTATTAACGTTATTTATTTCAGTGTCTTAAATTAATAATTAAATTTGTATTGTGGCTAGGAATTTTAAAATCTTCCCCCTTTTAGGGATCCTCCCTTTATTTTTCAACTGAAGTAATAGCGATTGGTCTGATTGTTTTAAGCGTAAGGCGGTGACAAGTTAGGCGAGGGTAGGTAGGCAAGGGGTGTAATGGATCGTTAGTGATAAACACTGAATACAGTTTCTATTATTCAATACTTCAATAATTTCATACCTAATGGTGCTAATCATTGAAGAGAACTATTTATCAGTTCACACGACGTTAAATTTCTTATATCATCCAATATAAACGACGTTAAAACGCAACATTTTTGACAATTTAACGTGCGTCACTTTGTTATCAACCGGGCGTTAAAATGACTCCTAATTTCTTAAACACAGTGATTTAAAAAAAATCAATAATATTAATAATACGCTTAATATGTAATCTTTGTTATTACAAATCAAGCTACGACATGATTATTTATCAAATGCTATATTATTTATACATTTCGAGAATAATACACTAGTATATGACTTAAAATGTAGACAATAAATAAAATTATTGATAAAAATAATATAACTAGTTCATGAAATATTATATTCACATTGAAAATTATATACTTAATAACAATATTACAACTATATTAGTGTGGCGAAAATGACCATTCACCAATCTGTGTTTTCTTTAATACTAAATAAAGACATCTAAGTGTTTAAGTTAGAGCAATAAAAGTATAGTGTTAACTATATTTTACTTATGGGAATTAGTGTGCGGGAAGAAGAAAGATATAGAGTCATCTACTTTAAGTTAATTATTGAAATGAATTAGTTAATTATGACAAGGATACTTTAACATATCTCTATATTTTATACCCGATGTGAGGATGAATGTATGTATAGAAACGACTGACCGCTGGAGACTACCAATACGTATGCGGGTTTTCTTAATGAATTTCTATAATCTATACATTTATTGTGATAGCTTATGAATTTAACATTCGAACATCGTGTAACAGTAAAATATTGGAAACTAATAGAAACCATTTTTACAATAACTCCAAAAAAGCTACCTTATAATTTATACAAATAGTTGACACTAAATTTCCAATCGGCCATCAGTTCTACACTTTTATTGCTCTACTGGTTTCACGTGTGATATCTCTGAATCGATTAGCAATGTCGCAGGAGGTTAGGCCCGTTGTAGTTTAAAAAAAATCCTTTAATATTATACTACAACGCAATTTATATGTATTATTATGTTATATGTATGATTATGATTCTCGTTGGTCGTATTGGTTGTAAACACGACTGCTGATGGGGAGCTCGTGGCTTCAAACCCCGGGTCGAGAGCAACTGAATTTTTAATTTAAATTAGATTTTCTGGTTGTGGCTGATAGTTGTGGCTGTTCATGTATGAACTCAATGGAAAAACATACAGGCACCATGAAATCACCAACGCTAATACGCTATACACGCAACTGATGGTGCACCCTGATAAGATTTCCCCTCTACCATGCGAGGCATATACCATGTTTCTCAATTTTGCGCCATATATATATTGGTACAGATCTAACAAACACTGCTAAGTAACGATAAGTTATATCGTTGTAAACTTTCCGATAAAGCGTAAATGGAGTTACTACGGACCAACTAATCATCTAGCCTTTTTAAGTACAAAAACGTCCTTTGGAATTAAGGCCAATATTCCTTAGAATTAGGACCACCGTTCGGTAGAAACAGGCCCATTCACCAACTATGTTTTACTAATCACTTCGTCGTTGTTGTTGAGTAAGTTTTTGGTAAGTATATATGTAACAGCTTAATAAGTTACGATCGTATTAGTACTGAACGAAGTCGTTTAGCAAAATTTTAACACCCCTGTAGACCTAGGCTTCGACAAGGGTTCGTCGATATGAAAGAAGGAAAATTAATTTAAAAGAAGATAAAAGTGGGCGTAGTATAATGGATAATGAACCAACCAGTACTTGGTCAGCGTGAAACTATAGTATTGACGCTTTTCATTCTGAGACTTGTATTCAACAGTGAAGAGATAGGGTAGCTAATGATATACACAAGGCTGCTTACTATTCTGCCATAATATCACTTACCTCACGAGATGGCAGAAGCTCAATGGCCAAAACAGGTTAATTCCTTCTCACAAAAGATGCACATGCATGCACATGCATGCATAGCAACGCATGTACATATGTATGTTAAACACAAGATAGCATAAATTAATTACTCCACAAAGAAGTAAAATTTAATAGTATGTAGGTCTAACATAATGTCATTTTAATTGACTCTCACTGACAGTTACTTGTAACGAGTAAACAAATTGTTACATAATACTTTTGATTATTTATTTATACAACTAAAAAAAACTTCTATTGTACATTCTCATTCCTATTGTTATTTATGTACTTTTTTATACTTTAATTTTAGCAATATTTTTTTGTTACTGAACAGACCAGAGATAAATATTTTTAATAAATTAATGTATTCATTTAAAATCTACCTCCAATTCAAAGATATCTCACGTAAAAAACCTTCTTATTACTAACGGATTACAGTACATTTCAGTTTAGTCTAGAGCCATTAGTCTAATTGTCACCGTAGGATCATATTCAAGGTCGTCAGGGTTGGCAGCAGGATGCCGGGGATGTTCAACTTGATAATGTAGCTCGGTGATGAGGACTGCATCGCTGCTGGGTTCTCACCTGTTGGAAGGAAAAGATTTAGTTAGGACGTCTGTGTGTTGTTGTTACGCGGTTTACGACAAGTGTGGATTTTGCTTTATTTTTTTAAGTTTAGAATTGCACTAAAAAATATACAGTGTACGATTTGAAATATTCAATGAATTCCATGGTCAATACAGAGGAATAAATATTTTCAGCGTAATTGTTATTATAAATGCATGCATCATATACCTGTATGTATATGTCATAAGAAAGATGTTGGCAGTTTGATAAAAAAGACAAATAGGAATAAAATTTAACAAATTACGCAATACAATAAAAACTGAAAGAAAATAGTACAGACAAGATGCTGTAGATATCTGTAACATCTCGTTAAGAACTTGGCAGATAATAAACTACAGAAGCCTTAGTAATGTACAAATAGTTTTCTTCCGGAATTTTCTTAATAGGTCTTCATCTTTCTGTAATGTTATATTTTTGTTGTGGATATTATGTTGACTGCATAATTTCTACAAATTTTAACTTAAATACCTGTTGCATTTGAGAAGTTTTAGCTGTATTTCTACCAGTTTCTCTGCTTACCCTGTAAGGCCTTAGGACTGACGAAACGATAATAATAATGTTTTTTTTCACCTAATGTGTATTTTACATGCTCAATTTACACTTTGTACATACCATAATCTATCCATTTTAACAATTTCTTGAATTGG
This sequence comes from Jemadia pseudognetus, assembly GCA_018244755.1. NCBI lineage: Eukaryota > Metazoa > Arthropoda > Insecta > Lepidoptera > Hesperiidae > Jemadia > Jemadia pseudognetus. Next base: position 5,046 of record DWTO01004479.1, read on the forward strand.
TGTTATATCCACGAATACACTATTTTATCTTTTACACAAACTTTCTTACTTGCCTTTACTTTCCAAAAGAAAACCCATGGTATTATTTACAAATCTCAATGTGGCCACAAAAATACCCACCGGGCACTACGAGTCATGTATTTTTAATGTAATTATCTAATAAAAGAACGGAGTAAAAAATCCATTCAATTTCCCTAAGGAATGCTTTTCCTTTTCTCACACAAAGAGCTTTTTATATGGAAAGATATTATAATAACATAATTTGCTTTATATTTATAAGCGTATGAGGGCTTATCATATTATAATGAAATGTTTATTTATCGACGCTTTGGCCACTTGGGTTCGTACATGGGGGAATTATAGGACTCATATTTATACTAAGGACTTACTACAGAATTCAGAGCAAGAAATAATTCAACATTATAATATGCACCTGTGGCTTTTTTATATTCTGGTATAATATTATTTCGATTTGTGGTCGTCTCTTAACACGCGAATAGGGCATTACACTAGTAGACACATCAGCTCGCCACAAAATATGATAATTGTTCATGTCCCGAAAGTCCATCCTATTATAAAGGCGTATGTAACAGAACAATCGTTCTCTCCGTTAGCTCCGACCTTGAACAGTATCGTATCCAAACGGCGACGACAATTGATTCATCACATAGGATTACACTAAACTGTACATTTACGGAATTATGTTGTGGTACTTTAATGACTCCTTACCGGCAGCACGTGACAAGGTGCTGTCACACCGCTAAAATCACACCTTTCTAAGCCATCAGCTCTTCTGACGGGTCCTTGAGCAGTATAAAATTGTATATTTTCGATGACTGACTAACCCAAACTAACGCTTAATCTGAATATCGCCTCGAATATCATTTATCAGTTCATTTGTTTAAAAGTAAAAAACGAAACATTACGCCTGTAATCCGTGAAAAGGTAGGCACAGGAATGTAGTACACTCCTACGTATCACCGGATACCTTTACGTCCCACTATGGAGTACGTAGTGAGTCTATTGCCAAACACCGAGCACATTTTCAGACCATAAATTAGATAAATCCAATATTGACAGACCTGGGATCTGAACCCAAGATATCCCGTTCGTCAATCGTGCTTGCAATCGACACGAACAATGAGGCAGTGATTTGTTTAAGCTTCGCGAATTATAATATTAAATCATCCCTAACATAAAACGATTTAACAGACTTTCCATTTTCTCCTTTACCCGTCCTTAATGTGACAGGTAGCTAAGAGTTTTATGTTTGAAAGTTTCATCATCTAAAGTGGAGAGAGCCGTTAACTGAACTCCTGTTGCAATGATTCCTCCGGTGGAAGGAATTATTTTACTCCAATACCTATTAAAATAGCTCTTGTAAATGGGATTATCTAATCTTCCCGTTCCGATTTCTGAAGCACAAATAGTAGTTGTTTTGGACAAATATTTTATTAATAATAATGCGTTTTATTTAGTAATCATAATGATCCTGATTCGTCTACTAATTCTCACGTTACGGACTCTATCGCATAAAAAAGTAACGAAAACTGCTTTCTCCATAGCTTGGATAAGCGACTTTGAGCTTGTGCATAAGGTGAATGACCACATATAGGCACCATATTTTATGTTTTCACTAGTAGCCTACATTACTCGAATATTTACGAGTTCAGGCACTGAGGTATGTTGAATGAGATTAGATACTTCGTAAATTCCCGAATCCTACTCACCCGATATATATATATTCTTCAAGTGACTTTTTTTCGAAGTAGGACATACCCATTTAGATCGTTTGCCCCAGGTAAAAGATAGGATATAAAAGAAAGCTGTAATAGACACAAATACAAATGGAATTCCGGTCGTATCACGCAGACAAAACAAAACTAGACACGGCATGTTTATGTAGCATAATAGGTATTTTTTGAAATACATGTAAGATTTATTGCTAGCCATCAGTCTTAAAGATAGTTTTTTTTAGTTTTGTGGTTAACTCAATCTACTTTCACAAAAATACAAAAAAATTGTGTTTGATTTGAAATATTCTAAAAAAGCAAAAACTCAAATACATAATTGAAATTTAAAAAAACTGCCCGAGTATATCCAACTAATTTTAAGATAAGCTAACATATAAGCTGTTCCTGCTATACAGAATGTTAAGGAAGCAGCTAAGTGTATATTTTTTTAAAATAGTAACTATTCAACATTATGTGTGATATATACGTACGTGTATATGTGTATTTTAATCGTACGTATGTATGTAAATACGATTTTTAGGATATGTGTGATACGCTTAAATTTCTTTTTGCTATTTATATACATATAATGTAATGTTACAACATAAAATAAAAGACTTTAATATATGTTACAAAGTCAAAGACTTTTTATTTTCACCGCCCTTCAAATTTAATCTTAAATTATTCGCGTCAACTTTCATACATAAATTACTATAACCTAAAATCTTCTCACTTATAAACATAATTATAATCATAATATACAGTTTTGGGGTTACATTACAAAACTAGGTCATCACAAACTCAGTGCCACTTGGTTAAGAAATGGCCAGTAAATTCAAGATCCCTTGGGAATATGGGAATAATAGGGTCATCTTCGCCATCAGTGCGGGCGATTATAGTCTACATGTGACCCAATTACCGCGCACACGGGAACTCTTAAGAGGTCTATCCACTATCCAATTATAAAGTTGGTCGGCGAGGCAACATATCGCTTAATTGACAGTCCTCCAATACCGGTACTGGGCCTACAAGGTAGTATTTTTTTATCTTGTACTTGTATATGGGGCTTATGACGTTGGCAAGGATTTTTCTTAGCAAATTCATTGTCTCTTTTACTAGAGTTGCGTTGGATTCAGTGTTCTAATAACCAATCAAATATGAGGACTGGCTTACAAAGGTACTTAGGAATGATTTCATGTACATCTTTGGCGATTTACTCTAAGGCATATTTCCTAGATCTTACAGCATTCCATGCTTTCTACATACACAATATTCCATCGTTCTTCCTTAATACAGTGTCGATACCTACAGTTTTGTCTCTGAGTTACGGGTATAATGAACATGATTTCTATGAATCACCTTCCAAAGAAAAACGAACTCATTATAATACTCACCATTAAATATATGGACGTAAATGCTAGCGGGGACAGCGTTGTTGGGGACGCAGGTGTAGTTCCCGGCGTGAGACACGCTGGCTGCCGGGATCAGCAGGTCCGAGAGCCGCTGGACCGGATCTGTGGTAACGTTGATCCCGCGTTCCAGGTCGTAGTTGATCATTCTGCTGTTATGATACCTGTGGGAAAAATCCGTTAAGTATGCGAGATATCGTGCGAAGTAATGAGCACTTAGATCGGTACCTACGAAGTTATACGCGGGCTTTAAAAGAAATTTTTTGCTGGTTATATAATTCCAACTCTTAATACCCCAGTAACCTTAGTAAGTCATTTTACGTAATATCAGGCCTGTAATCCCCGAAGAGGTAAGCAATCCTTTGCTTACCTCTTCGGGGATTAGAGGAGTGCAGCGCACTTCCACGTCTCACCAGTTACGTTCACGTCCCACTCTGGAATAGGTGGTGAGTCTATTGCCATGCACCGGGCACAAATCCAATAGCAAATGATATTTAAACTTTAAAACGTGCAGTTTGAAGAGGTGCGCGGTAGGGTTCGAACCCGGTCTCCCGAAGTGAGAGCCCGAATTTCAAACCACTAGGCTATCATTGCTATTAAAAACAAATACAAAATAACTGTCTAAAACACCGCGCATCGTTATAATACAATCGAGTTATTGCCCATAATATTGTCCATAACAAACATAAATCTTTATTAGCGGTAATTAACGTCAATCATTATACTGAAAACCGTAAAATTGGAACTTTAGTGTCTAATTCGAAGCAGCCAGATTTGGCACAAGCACAAAAGCAATTTATACAACCATTTCTATTGTAATTAACAACCTTATTTATATTTACAGCAATCTCGACATGTTATTTTCTTGTTTGTTATATTTGGTGATCAAAAATAGTACTAGTATATTTTTGAACCAGTGGTTTCGACTGGGATTTTTCTGTCATCATTTTGTTCATGAGTTTCGTTTTTCTCGTGATACATTCAATTCAATTATGTGAACCTCTCTCTAAATCAAGTTATGTTTGTGCACTGATTTTTACTGTGTTCATTGACCACGCACAATCAGGCTGCTTGCCAGTGTTTTAGTATTAGTTCGTCGTCATCATGAGGCTTTTTATCGTCGTACTGTTGTTCTGTGGTCTCTGCTCAGGATGAGAAAGCTAAAGGTCCCTGTCTGCCACGCTGGCCAAGTGAAGTTGGGCAGAGTACACACCCCTTGAGAACACCAAGCTCTATAGGTTTTGTTATAATGTTTTCACCTTCGATTTCCATAATATATCCGGAAAAAAATTCTCTATTGAGGATAGGAACCGTTCAATTAATTAGCACATGAATGATAAAAGTAGAAACGAAAATACAAACCAACACTGCAAATTAAATAAGTTTTTCATTACATAAACGTTTTCCGATTTCTAGAACAAGCTACAGCGCAAATGGAATTCGTTGCAGCCCGTAAAGTTCAAGACCGTTAGTAACATTTCGATGTGAGAAACATTCCAAAGCAGCTAAGTGGGAGTCAGCTGTAAACTTTTATACTAAAGCGGTTTATTTGCGCTGAATTTACCAAATTTACCTACATGTTTATAAATGTGTACAGACATCTTTGTTTTCCATCGCGTGGACTTTGCGTCTTTTTTGGTGTAATCAAGCATTATGTTGCCTTTCCACATGAATTCCTACCAATTATGATCGCCTCATTGCCCAATAGCGTATTTGAAAGTTATACATGCTATTGGTGATTCATTTACATCCAAACAATTTAGTCCAGGTGTTATTATAAATGAACAATGGGTCAACGAACGGTAGACAACAAAGAAACAGTGCCTGTGAAGGATTTACGGGAGCTTTTTATAATCTGCCCCAATTTCCTAAAAAATCAATAGCTAGTCAATTTGAAGGGTTCGTCAATTCGTAAGTAAGGAATGTTTCAATGTTCGTTTCTTAGGCTGACTTTTCAAATATTGCTATGAAGGTTACCACTGATAATACAACATACTTTAATATTTGTCGATAACGTATGTGAGCTGCCTAAATTGAATTTGAAATTATAAACATGAAATTGTTGAGTTAATAGTGTTTTCAAACTTCGGAGGACAAGCACATTTTGTTTCAAGTAATCGCGTTCGCAAAGTTTGCTACAACTTCGTCACACTACACTCATACTTATCTCACTTTATGTAGGATAAGCAATTCAATATTTTAACTACTAAAAAATTTTAATATTAGTTTGATAACACTACTAGAACGACTAGTTAGATTGAAATATTACTACATATGTGATTGTGCCTCTCCTTCTAATATTCAATATCCAAAATACATTTTTATATAGGTAAAAAGAGTGATGAATATGATTTACGCAGTCAATGTGGGTAGGTACAGATATTTGGTGTTCGGTACTCTATGCTAACTCTGAAAGGATCCTGCCGTCACGATATAATAATAACGATAAAGCACGACTTTTTAATCATTAAGTCAGCATATAACAAAATGGTTCTTTAATTTCAAAGTTCGATATTTTGACCGATTTTGCTATGTTAGCTTGACTTCGTTGTACTACACACTACTACAAGTCTAAAACAATATCACGGAAAACTGTCTGCGGGGAGTTTGGAGCCGCGGATGAAGTAAATCGCTGTGTCAGTTGAAATTGCGTTTCGACTTATAACTTGACTGTTGTCCGAACAGCCAATGTAGGAATAGACATTGCCAAGATCTCAGCTGCCAAGCCACTGGTCCGTGCCAAATCAGTTGCCAAAGGGTTGGAAAAATGTAATTACAATACGTGACGAGATTTTCCAGTTCATATTTTACAATGCACAGATGCTCCAGATCTGAAGCTTTCATTATTTATCGACATATTGAAAGTATGTTATGAGAAAAATTACAACGCGAAGGTCGTTTCTTGATAATCAAAAATTATAACGATAAATTATGATTTCAATTGAAAATAATTAAAAAGTAATGCGAAAATAGGCAGTTCAGATCTATCAATTCAATAACAATCCAAAAAAGAGGCAAACTCAAACCCAACTTTATAACATGGACGTATAGAGGCTTCATCGATCGTCAAAAATCCAAAGGGGAGTAGATTTTTCTCTTGTGTGACATGATATTTTTCATATCATGTTCCTGATTAGATGACGATTATCATGGCTCGAAACTTAGACAGAATTGTATTTCAAAGGGTTTGATCATTAACTTGAATTAGTAAAACTTTTATTGATAAAGAGATAAGCCTATTCAATTGCAGATTACATTCAAGACATAGACGTTTGGAAATGAGTTGCTGTAGTTCTAAGGCTTAAAATTTTAATGTA